>JACXGK010000384.1:60430-115582 GCA_016801125.1 Novumbra hubbsi
TAAAGAAAAGGTGAGTTTAATCCATAAACAGACAGAGACAAACTAACACGAACTGTACACGGAAAAAGTAAAGGTGCTGTATAAAAACACAGCAAACAGAACTAAAACTAAATACAAAGAACGTGTAGAGTATCCACTGAAATGGGAGTTAAACAGAGACAAACCGTGAGCTGTTGAGATACAAACACAAACAATAAACTAGAAAATAGGCTAGAAAACTAACCTAAGTAGGCTCCCCAATCAGAGTCAACTGAATGCAGCTGCTCTGACTGGGGAGCCCACAATGGCATGGAGATGGCTAGAGGCCTCTCCATGTGCCATGCCCTGAATGGGAGCCCCAAAGCATAGAGATGGCTAGGGGCCCGCATCCAGGACATGACAGTGTGTTATGACAACTTTCTATCGTAACAGGCATTCACTTTTTCTGCACTTTTTTCTTGCTGGTTCACAGCTTTTGATTCCTTGGATCACTTTTGAAAGGTACTGAGCACTGACACTCAGCAAACATTCACAACAGTGTCGCCAGACTCTTTTACATCTGTCACATGTACTCAGTGGGAACCTGCTCTCATCTGTGAAGAGAATGGTGTGCCAATGTCGGACCTGTCAATTCTGTTTTTATCTGCAGAATGTCAATTCTATGTTATTTTAATGGTCAAAAATGTACTTTTCTTTTGAAAACCAGGATATTTCTAATTGACCCCAAACTTCTGTACAGCATTGTAATAGTTTACTTTATATATTGATATGTTTAGTGGTTTTACTTAGACCATTTGCACCACCCAATGCAAGGCCTAATGGCCTTCTTGAGATCAATGACACAGCTTTACTGCAAGGTTCATTTTTTGAGTAATGTACTTGCACACCAAAAATTATGAATGTGATGAGCAGTGTTTCTACTTGCCTACAGTACTTCAGTTATAAAAGCCCTTGCACAAGACAAACTGCAGATCACAGGGCCCTATTTTACAAGGACAATGTGTGCCTGCAAAAACATTAAGGACCACAAATAAGACCGTGACTGCTCTCCGGGTGTGGAAGCATTTCAATTATTGGTTGACTACATAATAGCTGGAAGCTTGTGGTGCCTGATGATTGTGAGATTTGTTTAGGAGATGTTGCATATGAACACGTGAAAACAGCATTTACTCCAGAATTGTTTCACAGGCTTAATTCCATTAGATCATTTTTGCTGAGAAAGTGTTAATAAAGGCAGTTAGTTTCAAATGAGCAGAGTGGTATAAAACAGCCTCCTGGCTGTAGTTTCTTGGGTTGTAATCAGCACATCAAAAGTAAAGTACAAAGAAAGTACTTTGTAAGTTTGCACAAATACATTTTAAAATGGCTTCCACCAGCACAGATAATGGCCGATAGACACTTCCTAAAGAGACACGGATGGAAAATCTCATAAGTTCATAAGAGCATAATACCTATATGTATGTAGAAGTGCATGTGAAAACAACAACCCGTCACTGTGCAGTTTCATGAAGTATGTAGCAGCCTTTATTTGTGCTTGAGGAGGACCTGGTGACCTGCGATCCACAGGGGCCACAGCAGAGCCGGTGGAAAGTGGAGCGACTTGGTCAGTCCTGACAGATTCTGTACAGGGGTCGAGTGGCTGTGGCTAAAGTCTCAGACACTATTTTTGGTTACCAGCGTAATGAGACACGACTCTGCCAGAGATTTGGGAATTGCCAGCGTTATTCCAGTCGGCTAGGCTATCTACAGCCAGCTAGCTGAGACTGGGGAAACGACAAGCAGGAAAATGCAGCAGCTCGTCACACGCAATCTCTTGGTAATTGAATCTGTTTAACACCCAATGTTAAAGGACAGAAGGTGAGACGGTACAGTAGAAGACAGACATCTACATCCATGTAATACAGCAAGGGGGTGAATCAGAGGAAGACAGTCAGAAACAGTCAATAAGTGCAATATCTATGCAATTAGCAGGCTACCAACAAACTGTGTGGAAAACTCTGTAAGGCCACCTGATTTCTATTTTATGATGTGACAGCATCCTCAAAGGGGTCAAAAGGCTTGTCCGGACGGCATGAGGAACAGTTAGGTTTTCATAATCTGAATGGAAGTAGTGTATCTCTTTGATAATTTTCCATTTTTATGCACACACTGAAAATGTGTAGCAGTAGAAAACATTATATAAAATCTATATCGTTTTTTTAAGTGTATTTGCCCTGACTGTCAGGCTTTAGGTGACTAATAACAAGCAGGACAAAACAGTATGAATGTAGGGTCCATTAACCTTTCAACCTAAAATGATCAAAGTTGTTTTCAACTATACACACCCGCCCAAGAGCACATACAGGTGAACAAATAGGTCCTTTGTTGAGGTACACTGAGTACACTTCTCCTTCTCATTTTTGTACTCAAACCACCCGTATGTTTGACACCTCAAAGGTACAGTAAATAATAACAGTAAATCAACTCTGTATGGCCTAACATGGGATTACAGCTGTATATATACAGAGACAGAAGTAACTGTATGTGGGGGTTGGCCTGCTCCCATCTGCTCTGTTCTCCAAAGGCATTTCAATCCACACACTCTGCACAACTGACAGACTAGGTCCCCATTTGACACACTAGCTGGATTTCACACATCAGAAGACTTGCCTTATTGAAATGTAGTATGTAGCCTAAAAACAAAACAGTCTATTGGTTTTGATTTTGTCTTGAAAGACCTGACATCACGTTGTCATGTCATTTTAATACATCCGAAATCCAAAATGATTTTCACCTCCAACCCTTATTTGAATGTGTGTAGCACATCCAATTATTCACCAATTAAACAAGCAACTAATCAGATAGCTAGCTTTACCATGCTACTGTAACCACAATATGTCTACCATTTAAAGGGCACAATTTGCAGACGAGTGCTTTTAAAACGTTAAGCAAAAACAAATGGGGAATGCAAAGTTACTTGTGTCCTAGTCCAATGCAGTTACAACAGATGAGTCACCACTGACAATCCCAGCAGCAAATAAGGATCACCATTTAGCGGAGTAGCTATCTAGCTAGAAGCAATAGAGATGGCCCGCTAGCTATATGATGGTCGAAATATGACATGTTTTTATGATTTCATATCTAAATAATGCTTAAAGTCTGATTTCTCTAGGTAGCTGCAATATATACTAAGGAACATTAGTGTTAGTGTGTTTTGAGGATATTCTGGCTTCAGCATAAGTTTGAACATATTTATTGACAAGTATTATTTGGGAAAAACACGTACCCGCTTAATGACCCTCATTGTTTATTGAACTCAATTGGCGGTGAATATGTTTTAAATGTTTGAGATTTGTATACATACCGTGCTGCTTGAAAGTTTGTGAAACCTACAGAAATGTGTATAATTTTTTTATAAAATATAAAAAGATTTACTTGAATACATGTTGGGTTGTTGTCTTTTCTGCCCAGGTTTATATCCTTGACTGACTAAGAATCTTAGAACTCATTATTTTATTAACAATGTGCTGCCGACCAGATCCAGAGGAAGAAAAGCAGCCCCAGATGTTGAAATTCCCATCCCCATGCTTAACTGTTGGGATGAGGTTCTTTTGGGGACAGGCAGCGTTGGGTTTCCACCAAAAATAGAAGTTTTGAATGTGACAGAAATGCTCAAATTGAACTCATCATCCTAGAAAATGGACCAGAAACCTTTAGGTTGATTTGTGGTCTCTGGCCATGTTGAGAATGGCAGTTATGTTCTTTTTTTAAAGTAGCCATCCCAGTGTTCTTGTTGTTGAAGCATGCACAGTAACCTGAGATGCAGCAAGGGAGGTCTGCAAATTTGTTTTGTTTGGGTTTACCTGATTTATTCTTTGTCTTGTCGCTCTTGGGGATATTTTGGAAGGGGGTCCACTTCTAGGCCCAGTTGTTGTCAAGTTAAATGCTCTCCCCATTTGCAAATGGTGTGCCTCAGAGTGAATTGATGTTGTTTGAATTTTTTTGATATTGTTGTATAGCATTCCCAGATTGATGTGCTCTCTCTTCCTTGTGTCCTTATATATCCTATCCTCTCGGCATGTTGTGTTTAGCATTCAGCTGTTTCACCAAGGTTTCTTGTCTCTATTTATCAGTCCCACCCAAACTTTTTCCCACAGATCCCTCCATTGATTGGTTTATTTGATACACTATTATTTACCCACCTGATTATACTTTCCTATTTGATTTAACCATCTCAACTCTTATTTTACCTCTGCACTAATTCCTTTTTAATTAGTTTTTTCTACTACAAGCACAGGGAGTTGGTAGCTTAGATAAAAAGACTGGTTCTGATGAAAGAAAGACATCATGGTGAAAACTAAAACATCTATAGTTGCACAAAATGTTCACTTTTAAGCAGCACTGAAGGGAGACTGTGTTTCATCTGACGAGGAGACTGTAAAAACATTTCACAGTTTGACATACAAGTATCTCTGCAATTCTCAAACATTTGTTCATACGGTAGTTCTTCTTCATCCGAACCCACAGGATGCCTGTGGAACTGTGGTTGCACCAAAAGTACTCTAAATGCATTTGAACAGAAAACATCAAAACATAAAATGACCACCGCACTCTGAAGAACTGCCCGATATCATGTGACTGTACCGCGTAGAGCATTAGATGTGGCACACACACAGTAGTATACCGCAGCAGTGGAATGTGAATGCCTATATGACATTATATGACCGATCGGTCAACAGTAGTGGACTAAATAGAGCAGAATGTGATGCTCAGATTCCGAAGGAAGTGGCATTCCATGGCATGGATGAAATGCAAAACCACTGTGATATGGTTGTGACAAAAAGCTTTGCTCAGACTCTACTAAATCTGACATAAAATGCCTGACAGTAAACCTCTCCCAGTGAAATGTGATAATAGTGCTGAAAAATTGCTTGCTATAGCATAGAAATACACAGTACACTCAATCCCCAAGTATAACGTAGATCAGGCCTGGCATGAGTTCTCCATTCTCAGAGCTTAGTGACTACTTATGGAGGACCAGTGTAGATTTACACTCAATAAAACAAATCTGGAGCAACAGCTAATCCACAGTTTACCAAATGAACTCTTCTTAACAGACCACTGTCTCCCCGGCATTGGGGGAGCCCATGCTAAGGCACTAACACTGCAGCTACACATTAGTACAGTCCATCAGCAGAATGACAATGATCATGGAGAGGGCAAGGACGAAAACAGGCTGGAATATGTGATTAGCGTCTAACATGGACACAGACAATCAGTATTAGGTGAGGGGTTGGTGAAAGACCCCATGGTGCCAGATGCTTATGCACTCAAACTAATGAAAATATGAGAAAACACATTTCCCTTAGATTTGACTGCATTTTAAATCTAACGGAGACTATTTCCATAATGATCATTTGTAAACTCAGAAATTACTGGTCAGGACGGTCAGGCACAGGCCCTGTAAAAACAGGAAACACTTAACATTATCAGGACAAGCATGGCTAATGACCGGTAAAGAGAGACATAGAACAACATAACCTCCACACTCTTCTCAGAGCTGTGTTAATACCGTCACGAAAAACAGTGCAGAAAACATTGGTTTAATGCCTGTTTTTCAATGGCTGTTGATGAGACGATAACTGATTAAATAGAAAAGACAATAACTAAACAATGCTATACTCTCCCAATTTATTACATTTTGAATTGACATTTCCATAATTATAACACATTCAACTTATATATCCCTTTTCTGGGACCCAAAAGATGCTTTACATTTGAAACAGAACAAACAATAATCCATGTGGGTTAAACTGCTTAAACACATTTCCTCCAGGTTAATTGTGGAAATGTCACATGTATGCATACTGAGCAGAATGCTACGCTAAATGTTGGTACCTAAGAGTTGGCTACATCAACATGGTGAACAAAACATGACCATATCTTCAATCAGGTTAATTTACTACAAGAGTATTAATGTCACTAGATAACTACCATACATTGTGAAAGTTGTAATATTAACCTTTTAACTTTTACTTGTTTTCCTTCGGATTACTAATCAATGCTGTCCTAACTGGTTGTATTGAAAAAATGCATTGCATTTCAGTTGTTTCAAGTGTTGTGTTTTAGAGTCGTGACTAAAGCTTTCAGGTATTTCAGTCAAAAGGCAAAACAACCAAAAAAAGCCAAGAAAAACCCAGACCCAGACTAAACATCTTTATCTTCAACAGGTCCTCCTCAGACAACTGGTGGAAGGGTCTGCTGAGTAACTTTCCAAAATCCTTTCACAATATCCCACAATCAATGTAGTTGGAGAGCTGGGCCTTACTGTGGGCTCCTGGCTGTGCCAGCCTAAAGGCTGTTTCAACAATGTAATGAACCATCTCCTTTACAGGGGGGAGGCTGTTGGACCACCAGGAATTCTTCTACTAATGGCATCTCATATTCAGGGGCTCAGCTAGTCAGCCCTGTGAAATGAATGAACTGTGCTCCCTAAATTGCAACACACCAGCCTCTATTTATCGCCTAATAGCATGAGTATGTTTGCCACAAATTATTGACTGTAAAGTAATTTATTGGTTTTACCAGAGCATCCCCCGACCTGTATGTTGAAAGCCCAACAGGTGAATCCTCTAACAATATAATCTGACAGGTATTTAGGTTACAGCTCACCCTCACCCTAAACACAGTATGAGTGTCAAACCAGATTGTATCCTTTACTGCAACAAAAAACTAAAACATATAAAAACAAAAGTCCGTAAGTGTTTTTAGTGAAGAGAATTCAAAAGATAATAGACACAAGTGAACACAAATGTTCACATCGACTGTTATTCTGTCCTAGAGCCCGTTTCCTGTTCTCAGAGGCCACAATGTCTCCAATAAAAAATAAACTGAGACCGGAAAGTTGTAATTCCTTCAGCTCTACTCGACATGTTTGTTTAGTTTTAGCCACGTTATATTAGGAAAAGGGAGATCAAAAAGAAAATGTCTACATAAGAAGATTCACATCCCCACAACTGAGTCTCAGGCTAAAACAAAGCTAAACAAACCTTTCCTCTTACTGCAATGTTGCATATTACATTAACACCAAAAACACTTAAATACAGTGGGCAACTTCATTCCAAATGACTGAGTATTGCCTATCCACAAAATGGGCAGTGCAGAACATATTTAGCCTCAGGTCTTGGTTCCCCTGGAAGGAACCAGCTGCACCATTATATGATGCTCCAACTGTAGCACTCACATTACTGTACCAGTTGGGCCAACGTCATAAACGGCCTGTTAATGAAACATGTTAACAAACGCCAGATTAGCAGCCCAGATTTCCTCTGTGATAGCAAGGCTCATCTCTGAAGAACACAGATTAAACATGAACAGGAGATGAGGGGGGGAAAAAACCACTTAATATCTGCTGAGAATCGCAGATGAAGCATTGTTCCAGTCAACAAAGATAAGGCCATCTTGCAAAGCTCTGTACCGGATGCAATTTCCTGAAGGCAAAAGTGCACTAAACCAGAATCTGCAGCTCAGACCTTATTAATCGATGTGGTTTTGCTCCACATATTGATGTAGCTTTAGGCATTAACCAGGGAGAAAGGGGATCATGGAGACCGCAGTGGGGTCATATGAAGGAACAAAACAAACCAAGACCCCCAGTAAGCTATGTGATTAAGACTGTATGCTACACTTCGCAGACATGAGGAAAACAAGGCTCTGGGTCACATAAACATGTTTTGTCCATTAAAATAACATCAAATTAGTAGGGAAAACAGTATGGACATTGTTTCAAATGACTATTGTGGCTGTAAACAGATGATTTTTTATGGAATATCTACATAGGCATACAGAGGCCCATTATCAGCAACCATCAGTCCTGTGGTCTAATGGCATGTTGTGGTTGCTAATCCAAGTATATCATTTTAAAAGGCTATGTGATCATTAAAAAACTCTTTATGTGTCACACCCTGATACGATTCACCTGTCTTACCTCATGTCTCCACTCCCACCAGGTGTCTCCCATGTTCTCATTAGTCCTTGGGTATTTATTCCTGGTGTTTCTTTGTTCCTGTTTCCAATTTGTCTTGTGTGTTTTGTCAAGTCGACCCGCTCCCTTGTATTCCCAGTTTTGTTCTTGCCTGTCCCTAGCTCGATCGCCCATGTACCGAACCTCTGCCTGCCTACCCAACCATTGCTCCTGTCAACCGTCCGCCTGTAACAAAACCAAGCCTGCACATGTACCGAACCCCTGCCTGTTTGACAACGATTGTCCCAGCCTGCTGGTTATTAGAACCCCTGACCAGTACTCCTGCCTCTGTCTGCATTTGGGTCCACTCCCTGGGTCGTGATATTATGTTAGCAGTGCTGACAACTTTTGTGCTGCCTAAAGAAGCAATAAAACTGACCTTCTTTAGACTATTTGAGTATCTAATGCATCAGCAATTGTTGGTTGGTTGACAGGCTCAAAATGTCCGGAAACACAGAACTTTCTTCTAAAACATGTCAGTCTATTCATTCTTGTTCTGGGAAATGAAGGCTATCACATGCAAGATATTGCCAAGAAAATGAAGTTAATGTACAATGTTGTGTACTGCTCCTTTCTCAGAACAGGGCAAACTGGCTCTAACCAGAATGTAAAGAAGAGTGTGAGGCCCCGTTGCACAACTGAGCAAGAGGACAAATAATGAAAAGCAAAAGGCAATTTAAGAAACGTATCCCTCACAGGATCTCAACTGGCAGCTTCATTAAATAGTACCTGCAAAAACACCAGTTTCAACATCTACAGAGAATAAGGTACTAACATTTGAACGGTAGTGTATATTACAGAACGTTGTAAGTAACATATAGGCTGCTGTGCTCTGGACTGCAATTCAAATCAACTGTTCCCTAGATTTGTTTTTAACAAAGTGCTCACAGTAGTGTGACTGAACGCAGTGTTGGGTATTCAACTATACTGTACTGTGGCAATGGCCAAGAAACAAGGATTATGTAGCCACACAATAAGCGCAATGTACTGCAAACCATACCTGCTACCTATGGTCTTCTCACTACTGTACACTATACTGGTAGACTCGTCTGGGTCTGATCTGAAGGATTTCACTGGGGCCTGCTGGTGAACTCATCAGCCCACATTTACACAGAGCCAATAAGTGTAGACAGACAGACTGTAAACGTCTGTCTTTCTCTGCACCGGCCCCCAAGGACAACTAAAACCCTAGAGCCATGATCTAGTGTCTGCCTAATTCCACAAGGCAGATACTAGTGTACATGCTTTTCCGGTGAGAAATGTGGTGCAGGTTTTACACTGGAGCAATAAAAAAGTAGTTACAAGGAAAATCTTGTCTGTCAGTCTCCGCAAAGACAACCGACCAGCTGAATACCAGAGTTCTGACACTGATGTTCCCTCATGGGTATTGTCTGTACACCACCACAACAAGGATCCTTGGTTGTGTAGTAAGGGTGGCAAGTATCCATTTGCTTCGATTTACATAAAAATGCTCACTTCAAGCACTTACTAATACAGAGCATATGTGCAAAGACCCCAAACAATGTGTCCTTTATTCTAAATAACAACTGAATCTGCTTAGGCAATCATAAATACCCTAGAAGTTTACATTACTTTGAAACTGTAACCAAATTAAGGGATTGGAAACCACAGAGAAATTAGGGAGAAACCAAGACCATATGGTCATGTAGATTTCAGAAAGACCTCCACTCTTAGACGCTAGAGCACAACAGTGTCATTGTTCTTCATGAAAAATGTAAATTCTTCAGTAAATCATTTCAAGGTAAACCTTGGAATTGTGTTTGAACGCACACCACCACATTTAATCAAATCTACTTTATATACAATTTAGGACAGCAATTGTGGCTAGGAGTGTAAACATCATGCAAGCATACTCTTCCGTATATTACTGCCATGGCATGGATAACTGCTAAATAAACAGAGGGAAGATTTTATAATTTCCACGTTTCCTTTGGCCTCGAGTCCCTGGGCTCATCCTCTGGCTTCCCATCCCCATCACCACAGACCTTGGATGGATTAGCTTCACAGTTCTTTATGTTGTGAAAGTGACGAGTTGCCAAGGAAATGGAGAGACAAGGGAGCAAAGAGTGCAACAATGAAGTAACAAACAACATTTGGAACAGTATCCTGGTTTGGGTTTGAGAGTAAGTAGCAACAACTTCATGTTGTATCCTCATGTGGTCTTTGTGATTGTGTTAGTTTTCTGAACCATTGCAGTTGGTAGAGTTCATTGTGACTGAGTTTCCATTCAGTTACATTACTAGACAGAGGTCAAATTGGCTCTTTTAAAGACTACTGCATAAATAGCTATAGTACTACACTTCCTACTACACTTCCTATTTCACTTCCTGAAACACAAATAGTCATCCTTCCCTGTTCTAAAAATAAACAACATGCAACTTGAAAAGCTTTCCATTCCTGAAAACACAGAATGCCCTTTAAGATTGTGAAAAAAAACACCTCTCCCTCACATACATCAATTCATAAATGCGACATACCATGAAGAATGTGTTGATGTATTTCTTTATCTCAATCTGAAGTGGGAGGAGCAACTGACCAGATATCTGCTGAATCAGAATAATCTGACAAGGAATGTGCAGACCACAAATAAAAGACGTTGCCAAGTCCACACAGATATGACCTTCCCAGTGATCTCACGCCAAGCTTTTAACTTGAACTCCTCCAGTTCACTTATCATGCCGGCAGAAATGCAATATGTGTGAAATCTAATAACTCTGTGCTCCAAGTTAAACTTAAAGTGAGGCCTTCCCCGACTTCTCTCTCCTGATTGAGTTTCTTTCTCCCTCTGCTCCAGTGCCATTCCCTTTATCTGTGATCAGTGGCCTGTACCATTACCTCATTTCTGGCGGTAACCGACGCCAGCCTCAGCCCAGGGAGGCAAGGAACATTTGATTTATTACCAGCATGTTTCATTATCGTGTTCAAACGCAGACAGAATTAGTACCATACTAAATATCTCAACCATCTACAGAGCCGTTCCGTACAATGCCAGCTTAACCTATAATTACAGAGAGACAAGCCTTCTGTTGCTGACCAGAGGTTTCTGTGCTGTCCTTCTGCTGGGAAAAGCAACAGAGGAAGGCTACGGTCCTAGTTTTCATTGAGTCTATGTCAGCATTTGGACTGTCTCCGGGACCCCCCTCAGACAAACCTCCAGGACCCGCCCGCCCCCCCACACACACACACCCCACCATGCAGACCAAATACTGTCACTGTCCCCCATTAAGAGGCCTTTCAGTAAGACAGCAGAGATAAGATACAGTGTGTGTGTGTGTAGTCTGCTGTGAGATCATTCTAAGCCATCCAGACAGCTGTGTTTGGTGAGTCCAGGATGCATAATGCAGCACACAGATGAATTAGACCCAGTCTGGAGGCCAGAGGGGGGGGTGTTGGAACAAGCCTTTGTTAATCCTTCTGAGCAGCCAGGACAGGGCAGCTGGGAGCAGAGTAATGCAGGACCTCTACTGTAAGAGCTACAGCAGGCTAGAGAGTGTCTGGGAGGGAGGGGGAAGGAGGGGGGAGGGGAATGCAAGGACTCTAGAATGTTGACATAACAACAAGGTGAGCATGGCCACACATGGTTGTAAAAGCTCAGATTGCCTCTCATACTTTCTCTTCTCACGGTCTTCCTGACCCAATACATCCAGCATACAACCATACTCACATTGATGTATAGAATGACCTCCAATAGATCCAGCATACAACCATACTCACATTGATGTATAGAATGACCTCCAATACATCCAGCATAGAACCATACTCACATTGATGTATAGAATGACCTCCAATACATCCAGCATAGAACCATACTCATATGGATGTATAGAATGACCTCCAATACATCATCCAATACATCCAGCATACAACCATACTCACATTGATGTATAGAATGACCTCCAATACATCCAGCATACAACCATACTCACATTGATGTATAGAATAACCTCCAATACATCCAGCATACGACCATACTCACATGGATGTATAGAATGACCTCCAATACATCATCCAATACATCCAGCATACAACCATACTCACATTGATGTATAGAATAACCTCCAATACATCCAGCATACAACCATACTCACATTGATGTATAGAATGACCTCCAATACATCCAGCATATAACCACACTCACATTGATGTATAGAATGACCTCCAATACATCCAGCATACAACCACACTCACATTGATGAAGAGAATGACCTCCAATACATCCAGCATAGAACCATACTCACATTGATGTATAGAATGACCTCCAATACATCCAGCATAGAACCATACACACATGGATGTATAGAATGACCTCCAATACATCATCCAATACATCCAGCATACAACCATACTCACATTGATGTATAGAATGATCTCCAATACATCAAGCATACAACCAAACTCACATTGATGTATAGAATGACCTCCAATACATCATCCAATACATCCAGCATACAACCACACTCACATTGAGGTATAGAATGACCTCCAATACATCCAGCATACAACCATACTCACATTGATGCTTAGAATGACCTCCAATACATCAGGCATACAACCATACTCACATTGATGTATAGAATGACCTCCAATACATCCTCCAATACATCCAGCATACAACCATACTCACATTGATGTATAGAATGACCTCCAATACATCCAGCATACAACCATACTCACATTGATGTATAGAATGACCTCCAATACATCCAGCATACAACCATACTCACATTGAGGTATAGAATGACCTCCAATACACTCCTCAGATGTAGCTGATGCGGAAGAAATGAGGAGTGTAATAATGTGTAGTAATGTGTAGTAATGGTTGGGTGTGTGTGTACTTTGCATGTAAAGCTGTTCACTCTAACTTATCCAGACCAGAAGGTTGCTACTGTAAATCACAGAGTCCTTGGAAATAGGGATCTACAAAGACTCTAACAACAGGACACTTCAGAGGCTTGAACTCTTCCCTGTCCCACTGCGACCATCCAGTCTCATTCCCCTTCCTGATACAATGCCAGATTCTATGATTGGTCACCTGCCGTTTGGCCAGGACTCAAGCCGTCTCTTCATTGGCTCTGTGGTCTAGATATCGCAGCCAATGATTCTAATTGGTTACTGGAATGGAGCAGATGGATACAGCCTGCTTTCTGGGAATGTGCTTGGCCAGTAGTCACAGACTTACTGAGAGAGAAAAACTCTCATTATTGTGTCCGACGCCAAATGGGCTTAGAATTAAAAGCTAACAACGTATTCACATACACACAAAATTAAAAACAGTTTTTTGTGTTCTCCTCCTTTAATATGACCTTGTAGCCTATATATAGACACTGTCAGACACCTGCAGTGATGGTTAACAATGGATATTTGTCATTGGCAGAAAGGCTTCTTCCTAGACCTGTCTTGCATGAATGACTTCATGATATAATATTTTCATTCACGCAACATTACATTTGTTTAAAACCAAGCTGGCAAAGCACATCTGAACCACCCGGCCCTTTCAATACTTAACCATCCAATCATAAACCGGGTTTAAAGACTTTTGCATTCCATACCAGCCTCAAGGAAATGCATCAGCTGCCAACCTACAGCAAGCAACCGGGGGTAACCTATAACAGACAGACACAAATATTCTAGATGACAGTACTTAGTGAAGGTGTCAGGTAAGGACAGGTCTTTAGAGGATTATTGTCTAGTCTCTTTTCTGTTGGCAAACACCAAAAGATGCACTTGGGCCATGATAAACGGATAGAGGGAGGACTTCTGGGACTAGGGGATCTGAAACGTGCAGACATAGCTCCAACTCACAATCCCAATGAAGACACTACTCCCTTTCATTATTGATCACCTCAACAGTGAACAGAGTTCACTGTCCTGATATTAACTGGCGTGAATGCCTACCACAGAGATCTTTGTAGAACATCCTGAAAAACCTATTTACCATTGATTTGATACTAACATTGTGGCAGTCCTCGGATAAAACCGCTATTACATTACAAGAGGTTTTTGGCAAGTGGCTGACTTCATAAAACTATTTATACTGGCATTCCAGAACTCCTTGTTTTGTAAAATAATGAATGTCTGGCTCTGGAAGGAATTCCATTGCAATCTCAGACTGACACACAGCCTTAAAATAGAACCAGAAGGATATTTTCTTCATTAGCTCTTTATAAAAAGCACACGGTATGTGGTGTGGCTCAGGGCAAAAAGAATGTGGTCTGAAATATGAGGATGATTTTAACAGATCGTATTGAAGGAAAAGTTAATCCTCATAATAATGACAGAGTGGTATGGACTTGTCCATCTATATGCCACATGTATGGGCCAATCCCTGAACATAAGAACAATTCACGTGCCGTCTGAAAAATAACAGCGAATGTTAAATTCGTAACATATATGCAAAACTAGAATATAACAACGACACAAAGGTTTGGCTTGGTCCTAAGTGAGCAGTTTTGAAAGTTTGTTTAAAATGAAAAACTTCCAAAACCACCAATGATCAATTTCTTAGGAGAAGGAAAATACAGAATCAGGTCCCAGTTTAGGTTGTTTCAAATCTACTGTCGATCAGCTTTAGCCAATCTTGAGGATAGAATATGCATTTCTAACAGCTAAAGAACTGTTATGTGTTAATGTGGGTGTAAGGTATAAACAGACATGGTTGCAGAGATGCAGAATGACTGTTCCTTAGCAACCTGACTGTGAAAAACACCCACGGGTTGCAACTCCTACTGTTATAATTGATTAGTCAGCTATTAGAAATGTTTTTGCCACAACTGCACTACTGATCGCAGGCCTTGGGTTGATATCGTTCATTATGATGAATAGTCTACTATACAAGTAACGTTTTCTTAGAAAACAAATGCATGTACTGGGGACTGTTATTTGACATTTGATTCCTGAAACAATTAATCGAGAGACTCTAGTGCACAATCATGTTAAAGATGTTTACTGCATAAAATGAGAACAATTATATTAATATGGATTTGTGTTCATATATGTCCAGCTGTACTCCCAAATATGTGGCATTAATAACTGCATATATTCTTACACTTTTATAATTACACTGTAATAGAACTATCCGTGTTGACAATCTCCCATTAGATTTGCAAAAATGCAAGAACATATCTTTTTCATGTGGAATATTACTTAGGGTGTACTATGGGTACAATACTGTATATTGCCACAGACAAATGCACCCCAAAACTGCCTTGGGCATCTTGGCAACTCTCATATATAGTAGTGACTCAGGAGGAATCTTCCACTCCTACGTACCAAGGAAGGAATACTGCATCTGAATTCAATGACTGTCAATACCTCAGGAACACTTATGAAATGTATAACAGTTCTGAATTTTGGTCCGCCCAAAACAATGTTTTTGTAAAAGAGCAGACTATCTAATTACAAGATACTTATGGAAGCAACTCGATTATATGGTTTGCTAAAGGACACAATGACAGATCTCTTTTAACTTGTCAGTTATGGGATTAGAATCAACAACCTTTCCATTACTGGCACAGCGCTCTCGACCATTAGGCTATCTGCCACTGTACAGCTTTCTGAATGCATACGTAGGCTAACAGACATAATCAATTTCAAATGTTTCAACTGCTTCAAAGTCAAACTTACTCTATGGGAATAATGCCGACTTATGGGCACGGTGATGACTGATGAGTCACATTGTGTGGAAGCTAGTCACTTCCTGAAGAATCTTTAGGAAACTCCCAACCTGGAAAGTCACTCCCAAGTGATTCAGGCAAAATTACGTGAAAACTACAAATGCAAGTCAAATAGCCATATGGGCAGATGGATGAATAAAGAAATACATGAATTTCTATTATTGAATAACATTCTGTACCACCACCACCCCACCAATTAAAAAGCAATACATGTTCTTACATCACTTTTCCTAAATTTCGCTTTAAGGCTCTTCATGTTGGGTTTGGTCCATACAGTTTCCCACTTATCCAGGAGACCCTTTAAAACATAAAATACATAGTTACACATCTTAAAATTTTAATAAACTTTTGATCTGTTACGAAAAAGTTTTTTTATTTTTTGAGTGGTTGCCGTTAGAATCTTTATTGTGCCGTTTTAACTGTGTTATATGAACAATTTGCAATACGTTGCAGTCATGCACCCAGGTCATTTATAATCTTAAGGCGCAAACACAGCGTAATGAATGAAAACAAACTAATCACAGAACATAAGTTGTAAGTTGCAGTGCAAAAGAATCATGCGCGCGCTCAAGTAACAATGCATGTTTAAGTGACTGAGGTTCCCTGCAGCAATAGTGTACGCAATATAATGGCTACAGTAAGTTGATAATTTTCAATGGTAGGACATTTGTATCATTTTACAAAGCCTGCTAGTGGGTGAAAGATTCATAAACAGCTAGCGAGCTAACAACTCAGTCCAGCATCAGCCAGGTACATATGAACACACTGCACACTTACCCTATAAAAGTTGGACGCACAGAGGAATAGCCTTATGTTGATGGGAAAGCTACAAAACCTGTTCGATACAGTAGACTCAATTGTCAGTAGGTAGAAATCTATTCAAATATCCTCAGGAAATAGAAAAGTAGCTGCGCTATGTGAACAAAAAGACGACCAAGATATGCTATGCTGGCTAGGTTGAGGCTGAATACATTAAAAGTTGGACCTGTGTTAATCGAGCCACAATACGGACGGATGGCACAATGGTGGAATTTGCGTTTTGCCTTCAAAACAAAAGTTCACAGTGGTAGATCATACTTTACCAGTTTGGAATGTGGTTATAGTGCATACATTTAATTTGTAGTTCATTTGATTTATTTAAAATATGAACAATTTTATATCGCTCTGTGGATGAATGACATTCAATGACTTACATACATTTTCTGGCTTTTGTCCTGGCCCCCTGTGTGAATCAAACCAACTACGCAAGCATTACAAGCATCAAACTCTATCAACTATACAGGACCCAAATTTGAATACATTTCTATGATAATTTTACTTTGAAAAAGCTGAAAATGTGAATGATTCTTCAATAGGTATTTTAGAAGATGTTTCTATTTTGTATTTTGGTTTAGGTTTTGTTTTGCACCCTCCAATCCCGATTCCCTTGTTGTATATGGGCCCCTCCTTTAAATGACTCTGTCCTAAACACAAATGGTAAAATTAGGATTAAACGGAAGCATCCAGATCCTAAAAACACCAAAGAAATTGTTACAACTTCCAATTTGAGATTAAGTTCAGGAGAAAGGTTTAAAAGTTCAAAACCACAAGTTGTATAACATAGCAGCAAGCTAGATATTCCACTTGCAGACCCAACTAGAGGTCTAAAACTATAGAAATTGCATGGGGGACATACAGTAAGTTGCACTGTAAAACTTTCCTAAGAATACTGAAATGGGGTAACAGTCTACACTTACATTTACATAACAAAACTGTAAAAAGTATACTCACATATGGCCACGTTTGTGTGTATTTTTTTAGTCAAAGCTTATGGATTGTGAATCAATACAATGAGGTCTTTGCCCATAGAACATAACTATTAAGAGTATGCAGAAAGATTGGCATTAAAGCTCTTAAAAGCCACAATCCATACATACAGAAACCAAAACAAATAAGCTCAGAATTTAGGTTGTGTGTAATAATGTGAAATGGCACAGGGAAAAAGTATCGAACACACTTCCTGATATTTATTTAACACTTTGTACAAAAGCCTTTGTTGGTAATGACAGCTTCAAGATGCCTCCTGTTTGGAGAAACTAATCGCATGCATTGCTCTGGTGGGATTTTGGCCCATTCTTCCACGCAAACATTTTGAAGGTTCCGTGAGCCTCTTCTATGAATCTTGATCTTCAGTTCTTTCCATAGATTTTCAATAGAATTTAAGGCAGGTGATTGGCTGGGCCATTCTAGCAGCTTTATTTTCTGTCTTTGAAACCATTTGAGCGTTTCCTTGGCTGTGTGTTTGGGATCATTGTCTTGCTGAAATGTCCACCCTCGTTTCATCTTAATCATCCTGGTAGATTGCAGTAGTATTGTGTCATGACAATGTCTCGAGACAAATTCATGGTGAAATGATTGGCTTTCCACTTCCGCATTATGGCCCCAACAGTGCTCACTGGAACATTCAGAAGTTTAGAAATGCACCTGTAACCAATGCCATGGTTATGTTTTGCAGCAATTAGGTTGTGACGGTCTTGAGACCGCTCTTTGCTTTTACCCATCATGAGATGTGTCTTGGGTGTCACCTTGGCAATGAGACCTTTTTGTAGGCCATTAATTGGAACTGAACCAGCTGATATTAATTTGCACTGACAAGTGGCTGGATTGCTTTTTAATGACTGATTTCAGCTGTTGTCTTGGCTTTCTATGTCTTTTTGCACCTCTCTTTCTTCATGTGTTCAATACTTTTTCCCAGTGTCATTTCACGTTATTACACATAACTTAATTTCTAAAATAATTTGTTTTGGTTGCTTTGTATGTATGGATTACTGGGGTTGTTACAAAGATCTGGTGAACATTTCATGTCAATAGCACCTTTGGAAATATATTTACTGAGAAAAATGTTGATGTGTTCAATACTTATTACACCCGCTGTACGAGGCAGTCTTTATAAAAGAAATCATACACTTTTAAACATTAATTCAGTGAAGGAATCCTTTCAAAAGGCTGACTGAATCTATTTTGAATATGTTTTGTTTTCCCAAGGATAGTGTGGATTTTTATAGTTGAAGAGCAGGTGTTTTTTTATGACTTCAATGCAATGCTATGTATAATACATCCACATAATGCAATTTCACATTACTCTCTTTTGATGATTTAATACAACAACAACAATTCAAACTGGTTTAGCATTTTCTAATCATAATATTAAATGTTTCTTACGGAAATATTTGTAACTATGCATCAATTTCAATAGTGGAACCTTTATTATGAATTCAATTCTGAAATTCCACCCTGGTAGCTAATCTTTATTGTGGTTGACAGTTGTTGTGGCTAGTTTACATAGGTAAAAGTTGGACTGTTCAAGTGCTTGTGGCTTGCTCGGGAGCTCCCTGATTGTTCCCGGGATGAAAGGATGACGTAATTCTTCCCTCGTGACCAAACCTTCTGCATATTAAATTTATGAATAAACATTAAATTTAGAATTTAAGAATTAATTGTAGTGATCTTTGACATCAATTGCAGTAGTAATAACTGTACAGAGGGTGGCTGGTAATCTCATAAATCTCATAAATCGCTAGGATGTTTGCTTGCAAACGCATAAACACAAAATTACAGTGTATTTCACTTTGAAGGCTGCGTTCCGAGATGGAAAAAATATGAAAAGCAAGCATTTTTAAGGCGTGTACATTATAGTTTTTGGACAGTTATTGGTGTGACGTTCTGTCAATTGTTCTGATTTCGCAACCAATTCAAATCTGTTCACTATTATTGGTTGATTATGATACAATAACTGAGTGCTTTAATTTCATTCCCACAACTGTGAAACCAGCAAGGTTTTCTACAAACAAATACGAAACACAAAGCAATTGACGTAAGAACAACCTTTTTTTTGGCCTTATCAGGTCCGTGAACTTTGCGTCATTTTGGACATGTAACTTACTACCCTGGAGACAACCCGTAGAGCCTCACTGTATGAACCAGTTATTTATGATGCAACCGATGTAACAGCAGTGAAACATAATCCAATATGGGTTTCGTGGTAAGACTGCAGAGATCAATGAGGGGTATGAACAAAGAGGGATTGGTGTGTGGAACCGACGTGAACTCGCGGTTGCGAACAGTTTGACTTCCCCCACTGACAGTTCGCCTGGCCACTGTCTCCATCTCAACTCACAAAAACGCCCTATTGGAAGATGACATTACAACCGCTTGGGCTATACATGGTTTCACATATATAGCCCCATCGGTGACAATTCTGGAGTGATTTTATGGTACGTTCTCAACGCTGTTTTATGTTCATGGATCTACTCTGTTTTGTTATTGGTTTTTATTCTAATGAAAACTGTTAACCCTCTTCTCATGTGCACGTCTTTCTTTTCAGGACCGTCTGAAGTTCATCTCTGATTAGAATCCATGAAATGTGTAATTAAATATAATGTAAGCACGAGATTGCATCAGTTTGCGCTCTGCATGAATCAAACACCAACGATATACGACACGTTCTAATATGACTGCGTCCAGTAGATGGTGGTGATGGTCTGTATTTTCTTCCTGCTTGGAAGTCTTATCGGGCAATATATACTGTTACCTTCTTCTCTGCCTCATTTACCCCATTTGGGTGGATGCACTGAGCAGGCTAGATACTGAGCCATGGGGAGCATAAAACAACTGTCAAAAGACCTGCGTAACAAGGTAATGGATCTTTATAAAGATGGAAAAGGGTATAAAAAGATGTCCAAAGCCTAGAAAATGCCAGTCAGGACTGTTCAATCACTTATTAAGAAGTGGAACATTCTGGGATCTCTTGATACTGGGGCAAGGTCAGGTAGACCAAGAAAGATTTCAGTCACAACTGCCAGAAGAATTGTTTGAGATACAAAGAAAAGCCCACAGGAAACTGAGAAATACAGGCTGCTCTGGAACCAGACGGTGTGGTTGTGTCAAGGAGCACAATACGACGATACTTGAACAGAAATGAGCTGCATAAAAGAAGCCTTCACTGCACCAATGCCACAAAAAAGCCTGGTTACAATATGCCCGACAACACCTTGACACGCCTCGCAGCTTCTGGCACACTGTCATTTGGAGTGACCAGACCAGAATAGAGCTTCATGGTCACAACCATAAGCGCTATGTTTGGAGAGGGGACAAAAAGAATCCCATCCCCACTGTGAAGCATGGGGTGTGTGAGCGCTAAAGTCACAGGGAAGCTTGTGACAATCGATGGCCTGATGAATGCAGCATGTTATTATAAAAAAACTGGCAGACAATTTGCATTCTTCTACACGATATCTGCGCATGGGACGCTCTTGGACTTTCCAGCACGACAATCACCAAGGCCAAGTTGACCCTCCAGTGGTTACAGCAGAAAAAGGTGAAGGTTCTGGAGTGGCCATCACATTTCCCTGACCTTTATATCATCGAGCCACTCTGGAGATCACAAACATGCGGTTCATGCAAGGCGACAAAAGACTTTGCATGACCTGGAGGCATTTTGCCAAGACGAATAGGCAGCTATGCCACCTGCAAAAGATTTGGGGCCTCATAGACAACTATTACAAAAGACTGTGCACGCTGTCATTGATGCTTTGAAGGGGGCAATACTGTGTTAAGAAAACTGTGTGCAGACTTTTGAACAGGGGTCATTAGAATTTTTTCTTTGTTACCATGTTTTATTTTATGATTGTGCCATTCTGTTATGACCTGCAGTTGAATGTGAATCCTCATAAGAAATACAATAAATGTGTTTTGCCTGCTCACTCCAGTTTTCTTTAATAACGGTACATATAAAACCAATTCTCCAAGGTTATGCAAATGTTTGAGCACAACTGTATATCAGGTCCCTTTCATACTATACATGGCAAGCATTTGCTGGTGTGGTCTTGTGATCACACAGGGCACGTCCTGGGTGATCACAGGGTTCCTGTTGTGGAGGCAGAGCCACAGAACTCTGTCCAGTAAGTTCACCTCTCCCCCTACAGTGGGTCAGAACAGAGGGTCAGATCAGAATAGTACATGTGGCACTTAGCACCCCCTCACAGACCCCAGGCACTTGACATCAATTGTTTTGCTATCTTGACTTTTGTATACAGCTGTACATAACCCCCCCCCCCCCTACTGTTAACCAATTAGCCTGCGAAGACCACATCCAGACTGCATGTCCGGCTTTCACAATGCAACAAGTAAGGAGAAGTTTAGGAATTGTGTGAGCTATGCTAAATGTGTACATTTAAAACATAATAACAAACTGTTATTCACAGGTTGCACCCACTGTTGCCATGGTCACAGACAGAGAAATTGATTGATAAAGGGTTAAACCCTGCAAACTCACGCCTAACACGACTGCTGTGAGATAATGACGACTGCTGTGGTGTTGGTTGGGCGGTGGTAAGGGGGTTGAGTGGTGATACCGTTTCTGTGGGTTCTCTTTTGGCTAGCGGTGTACTGGTAGTTGAGCTCAATGCGTTATTAAAACAACCGGTTTCATACCCTTTAGCCGAATAGTCATAGTCTTACGAATAATGCAAACACGTTAAACAGTTACATAGCTACTACCTACAGAACACACGAAGAATAGTGAGATGTGGAAACGCATGAGTTCAGCACAGCGGGTAGATTAATCGGGGCTTAATGAACAGTCAGAGAGCAATGACTGCGAACTGGTTCGTGTTGCCGGTTGTCTTCTCTTTTCTCCCTCTTTTGCACCTTCTCTGTCTACTCTGTCGGTGTGACACTGGTTATGACAAATGTCTCCAGCTCCAGCCAATGTGTCTGCAAGACTCGTCTGCCCAAATGTCACCTTTGTTGGAATTCTCCAGGGTCTACTCCTACAACCTCACCGCCTTCGATCTCCGACGATTCGGTGATGAATACTTCCCAACACACATTCGCACTCCGTCATAAATGCATAAAGTCCTAGTCATTCATATGTCTATTCAAGACCATATTAAAATCCTTTCCTATCAGAAAATCTTCTACTTCTATTATTCCACTTATAAATAGGGTCTACTTCTTTTTAGATGTTTATTCGTAGTTCAGTTTTACTTGGTGGCCTCCTTCCACCATGTGTTGTCATAGTAACCCTTGACAAAATGTGTATGATCTCTACGTTTCATTGACAGATTGGCTTAACTACCAGACCACATGATTTGTCAAAAAAAACTCCCCCGCCTTCACTCCTACTACTATTCACTCATAATATTGATCCCTGATCTTTGTTTTTTAGTAGTTTATGATATGTCATCAAATCCTATATTTTGAACTGACTTTTCCTGCCTTTAATTCTTATGGATTTTCTAAGTAAGGCAAGGCAAGCACTAGGAAGGCAAGCACTAGGAAGAATAACAGTCCAGTGTCGGTTTCAGAGAAGATAAGAGACACGTTTAAATTCCTTTTACACGCAGCTCTTCTATTCCTTTTATTATTTATTTATTTACCCATTTTTCTGCTTTATTTTACAGGAAAGACGGGAATGATGGAGTTTTTACTGAAAGCAATGGGCCAGTATTCAAACCATTGTTGAGCAGTGGCAGTGGCTTGGACCACCAACCAAAATAGGACTGGAAGATAGATCCCGGGGATATCATAATATAGTTTGGATTTGAAATAGTAAACAAAACTCCACATCACAATTTTGCCTGGAGGGGGTAGTTTTTTCTGTATTCACATGAATGAGAACTGCACTGTTCAATTCAAACAAAGTTACTATATTTTACTTGCTCCAAAGCTCTCAATTTAACTACTTTTAAAACATGGTGATCTTTCCAGGGCTTCCATCTAAACCCAATGACGGGTACTTAAACTTGCATAGGCATGTCTTTCAATTATACATACTGTATGAGAAGTAGGTCTCTTCAATGTTCTCTGTGTTCAGTACTCTAGCAAAATGTTAAACATTTTGACTGGGAATCAATCATGTCAGTCAAAAGAGTGATCTATGTTATACTGTGATCTAAATCATGTTCATTAGTATATTGCGTTGGCATTCTGACAAACACAACTTAAGTGTCATTGACCTTTTGACTCTCACAATCCAACCCAACATATGTTTGTATAGTTTGTTTAACATACCCAGAGTTTGTGCTGCACTAAAGGCCTTATGTTGCAATAGATGACTAGAGGCTTTGTGTTTGATAAGAATGCTAAAGCTTGTGTTCTTGAGCGTGATGTGTGACCTTCAGTAAGATGTGGTAAAAAGAAGAATTTATGAAAATGTATATCCTACAAAAGAATATATTATCTGGCGGCTTAAGATGTTTCAGCTATGGACGAGGATGCTAGTACAAAATGTAAGCAAAATGGCGTAGCAATGCCTCAAAACCATGTCACAGAGGTTGCCAGGTGACCTTAAAGCAGATTGCTGGAGGGGTACCTTTGTAGAGGATATAGTAAATGATAACAAGGACGCCTTCCAATACACAATGCCATTCTTACACTTCAGTGACAGGATTTCAATGTTCATTTTCACACAAGATTTTTCACTGTTGGTTTATTCAATCAATCATTTGTTGATGTACAATTGTACTTTTAAGTGTGTGTGTGTGTCTGTGTGTGTGCATGTACAGTGGGGCAAAAAAGTATTTAGTCAACCTCCAATTGTGCAAGTTCTCCCACTGAAAAAGATAAAGGGGCTTGTAATTTTCATCATATGTACACTTTAACTATGACAGACAAAATGAGAAAAAAAAAATCCCGAAAATCACATTGTAGGATTTTTAATGAATTGAGAAAATAAGTATTGTGGTCAGGTAGAGGTAACTGCTAATTAATTACTCAAAAATCATACAATGAGATTTTCTGGATTTTTGTTTTAGATTCCGTCTCTCACATTTGAAGTGTACCTATGATAACAATTACAGACCTCTACATGCTTTGTAAGTAGGAAAACCTGCAAAATCGGCAGTGTATCAAATACTTGTTCTCCTCACTGTATGTGTGTCGGTGTGCGCACGTATGTATGTGTGTCTGTGTGCTCGCGCATGTATGTGTGTCGGTGTGCGCACGTTTGTATGTGTGCCTGTGTGCTCGCGCATGTATGTGTGTCGGTGTGCGCAAGGTTGTATGTGTGTCAGAGACGGAGAAAGAAATGTGGGGGTCTTAGTAGGTCCTTTTGACACATCATTGACACACATAAAACATGTTTTTTCTGGAGCTAAATCAAAGCTTTTCATTCAGAAGTGATGTGCCGAGGCACTTTGCCAGAAAGGCCTTACCAGCGACGTTCTTGTCATATCAAATGTTTTATTCTGTTTTTAAGGTTTTTTAGCTCCACGGACAAACCACCAAAATAATTGGTAAGGTTTTAAATACCATTAAATCCAATTACATTCAAATATGTTTTCTGATGATATGCAGTCCCGAACTAGCAGAAACTCTCAAAAGGCAGTTACATAAAGACATTCTAACAGATCTTTCCTACAAATGCTGCACTGAACGACTTGCTGAACAGCTTTTTGGCCTTTCAGAAAATGTACTCCACTGATGATCGTCACCTTGTGGTTTCTTGCCCAAAAAGCAGCAAGCTTTTTTCTTTTTCTTGCCCCCCACTTAATGTAATCTAACATATATATCCATGTATTTATTATTATAGCCATTCTAACTCCTTCTACAGTTCTTGCACTACAGAAACATGACAGGTATCAAAATATGCATCTTGTTTCTAATTGTGTTGCTTTTGTTTTGTGGAAGGTTTTGTTGTAAGACTTGGACCACATGCTACTCTTATCAGATGGCATTTACTGATGCAAATGAAAAAGCAGAGACAGTTGGAGAAAATACAAGTGGAAAAAAACAAGACTGATTTGATTGGAATAACGTGTGTGTTTGAATAGCGTATAAAAGTAAATCCTTGATTGCCAAAAGTGATCATTTATACTTGTGGTGCAGTAGTGTAACAGTTCGTATGCATAAAGGAGGTGGTATCAGTAGCACATTCATACAGTCCAGTGTAATAGAGTACAGCACGATTATTATTACTATTATGTCAAAGTTCAGTAAAGTACGAGTCTTCAGGTGAACCAGTTGGGCGTATGCAGTGGGTTTGCACGTCTATGTGTCTATGCTCCACTAACCAGTAGCCTACGAAATTCCAGAATGGAAATAGAAATAGTGACACAGTATGAATCGATGCGAATCCTGGCAGACACCCACAGACCGATACGGTTAATGTGTAAAACATATGAGCAGGATTAAAAGAGTTGTTGTCCAATGTATTTCTTCCCCAGCTCCACAATAAAATTAGTTATATGCATTAGGAAACATGGTTAAAGCGTAAAGAACAATTGTAAAGCGTAAAAGACATTGTCCAATCCCGACGAATGTGCATGAATACAATACGTCACCGGCATGTAGTTCAAGTCAGATTCCAGAAAACGCTCGGAATCCATTATTTTCTTCTTCCTGTCAGATAACAAGTCACACCTTCATAATTTTACGCAAGATTATACTAACATTACGTTTATTAAACGTTTTCATCAATCAAAACCTGATAATGGAAACATTTGTAAAAATAATTTAACTTTTATGTCAATTGTCATCTATTCGTGAAAACACAAAAGCGGATTTAACATCGAAGCCTGAGTGTCTGCAATAGGAAATAAGACTAGGGCTGCGGTGGTTTTAGCGGGTCATTGAACACGTGAAACACCCGTAACAATCCGAAGTGACGGGCAGGATAGAACTCGAGATGGAGTTTCTAAACAGAGGTAAAGCTGTTGGATCCGGGATGCAAGGAGATCTTACCGAAGGAGGATCAGGATTATTTCCTATTTCTGCTTGGAACTTTTCGTTTAATGAAACAAACCGGTCCATTGGAGAGAACTTTCACTTCTCTGATTTAGATCAAAGTGATTTCGTAGGTGATGGATCCGCCATCCTGAGAATAATAATATCAATAATTTACTCGGTGGTATGTGCTTTGGGGTTGATTGGAAACATCCTTGTCTTATACCTCATGAAGTCTAAAAAAGTATGGAAGAAATCGTCTATTAATCTTTTTGTTACGAGTTTAGCAGTGACTGATTTTCAGTTTGTATTAACTCTTCCCTTTTGGGCAGTGGAGAACGCTCTGGACTTCACCTGGCTTTTTGGAAAAGCTATGTGCAAGATAGTGTCTTACGTGACAGCGATGAATATGTACGCCAGTGTGTTTTTCTTGACTGCCATGAGCGTGGCACGGTACTGGTCGGTTGCGTCTGCACTCAAGAGCAGGAGGCGCAGTCCGCGCTGCTGCTCTGCGCGCTTTGTAATATGCTTTGTCATATGGATTGCAGCTATATCCGCAGCTTTACCACATGCGGTGTTTTCCACGACCGCGACCGTCTCCAATGAGGAACTTTGCCTTGTTAAGTTTCCAGATACTGTTGACGTGCAATTCTGGCTTGGACTTTATCATAGCCAAAAAGTATTGATCGGGTTTCTAGTCCCTCTAGGGATCATCATAGTCTGCTACCTTCTGCTGCTGCGCTTTATCACATCCAAGAACTTGAATACCTCTAGCACAAAAAGACGATCCAAGGTGACAAAATCTGTGACTATTGTGGTTCTGTCATTTTTCATGTGTTGGTTGCCAAACCAGATGCTTACGGCTTGGGGAATTCTCATAAAACTCAACGTTCTGCATTTTAGTTGGGAGTATTACACAACGCAGGCATATGTATTCCCAATATCCGTCTGTCTTGCGCACTCCAACAGCTGTTTAAACCCAATATTGTATTGTCTAATGAGAAGAGAGTTCAGAAAGGCTTTGAAAAAACTTTTTGGGAAACTAACGTCTCCATCACTGACCAACATGAGGCCGTTTACAGCGACGACCAAGCCAGAGCACGACGAGCATGGTCATGCGCTGGTTCCGATTAATCCTGCAGAGCCTGCCTTGGTTTTCTATCCACCCGGTGCTGTCATTTACGACGGCAAAAACGATATGCTCCCAAATAGTACGTAACTTTTCCGTACCGTTGACTTTGGTGTCAAAGTCTTTTCGAAAGACTGCATAAGTAAAGTTATGGTTTTGTTGCTATTCATTTGTCATTAGTTATTTATTAATTGAATATTTATTGATGTATTTATTAATTTATATCACATTGATGTTTGTCTATTTTACGCAGCTGACATAAATGGCTAACTCCCAGCCAAAGCATGTATAGCCAGATTAACGTGTTGAGTAAATGTCTTTTTAAATGCTACTACTACCACTGAATGACGGCATTTCCCTGTCAAATTAACAAATAATGCGTGGGTAAAATCGGCCAGCCAGTTCATCTGTAAATTGTGTGCTTTGATGTACTGTACATGACACAAATAAAGATCTGCATGGATGTCAACATAAAATCTAACTCTCTGGTAGTTAGGCTACAACACTTTTGCAAACAATATTGTGGTAAATAAACCTTACACCTGCTTAGTGTTTTAGGAATATGTTTCATTTTGTGATTTATCTTAATTGATTTGACCTGTGGGGAAAGATAATGATATTTTCGTTGTGTAAAAATTGAATTAAATGTGCTGTGGTTTATTATCTTTCGTTCCATTATAAATTCAGTGCGAGAGATTTTTAGACAGGCATTGTGATCTGCTTGAGCTCAGATCTCAAAAAAGTAAACAAAGAAGGTATACATGCAGACCTTGATCAGGATGCATGTGAAGGCTGGGTTCACACAGAAATACAGAGGAGACCACATAACATTCTTCCTCTCTGTGTAGACAAATAATTTAGTGACCAATCCTTCTGAACAGACCACGTCACATTCTGGACCGATATGTGCGTCACCTTGATATACATCACTTTATTTTCATCTCTTTCAAAGGACTAAAGCCCACACACAAAAATTAAGGATTTCATGTTCTTTTATTTGATTGGAATCCAATTTATCTAACATGCTTGACAGAACTCATCAGACCAACTTGGCTTACACTTTATACGTCTTCTGTAGAAAAAAATACTTTTACTCTGTAGGTTAAAGGTCTTGCCTGAGGCCACACCATTAGTATGGCCAATATTTCCTCTGCAACTAGTTTTTTGTAAGGTCTACAACTGGTAGAGAAAATTGACGACAGATAAAAGGATTTAGGCTGTAAAAATCTGTCAAATTTCCAATATTCCCTTGGTTCCAGGATTCGGTCATCCAGGTTTTCTAGAAAACCTTTGAGATTTGGAATGTTATTAGCCTTCTAGAACTCTATGAAGGATGAGTGAAACATTGATCTGCAGTTTGTTTTCTATTGCTCAAGAGCATTATGATGCAGGTCGGAAATACAAAAGCCTTTCATAAATAGAGAAAATACATGGTTTAAACCGTATTACTGAATATCTTCATCAAATAGGTCATTGCACTTGTCTGATGAAGATGGCGATGAACAGACAACCAATCAAAGACACTGTTGATGCGGAGAGAACCACTACTATCACACTTCCTGCCATGTTCACCAGTGCCCCCAGACCCGCCCCCACTACGATCTGTGCCAGCTGCACCATACACGTGAGGGCTGCACAATCCACACCGGAACCCCGATCCTGTCCAGCAGGATTTACTTTGCCCATCTTCCTCCGCACCTGGAAGAACAATGGCACACTTAACATACTTACCAGTGTAATGTCACAACAGGAAACCATTTTCTTTTTCAAAACAACACTTAAAATGAAATGTGGGCATAGATGCTACACACCTAACCTTTAAGGCAACAACTTATATTTTTGGTCCATTTAAATAACATAAGATTGATCTGAAATACAGTGCAGACATTGTTTTTGTTGTCAATGACTATTCTAGCTGGAAACAACAGATTTTCATAGAAATATCATAGGTGTACACAGGACCATTAACAGCAAATATCACTCCTTGTTCCAATGGCACGTTGTGTTTGCTAACCCAAGTTAATAATTTTCATCATAAGAAAAACCATTTTGCGATTATGTTAGAACCCCAGAAAACGCTTTTGCTGATTAAAGAAGCAATCAAATTGTCCTTCTTTAGACTAGTTCAGTATCTTCAGCATCAGCAAAGAACTTTCTTCTGAAACTCATCAGTCTATTTTGGTTCTGAGAAAAAAAGGCTATTCCACGCAAACAATTGGATTAGCAAACACAACGTGCCATTGGAACACAGATAGTTCCTGATATGGGCCTCTGTATGCCTATGTAGATATTCCATAATAATCGGGTACAAGGTCATCTTCAACATTAACAATACAATGTATTTCTGATCAATCAGTTATTTTTGTCCTTGTTTTTTACATTCAAATCAAGGAAATTTCTAAATGACCCTAAACTTTTGAACGGTAGTATATATATATATATATATAGTATAAGTATATATATATTTAGTGTGTATATATGTATATAAATACATCCTAAAAATCATAATAAAACACTATATATATTACACAAGGTACACAAACACACACACTCACATATACACAGTATACACAAGCCCACACACATACACAGTATACACACACACATATATATATTTATATCTGTATTATTGTGATTTCATCCCCTTTATTTCTCCCCTCCCAAGCACATGAAATGCCGTTCTGCTTCTTATCACATCGCTCTCTCAACCAGGAAGTTTCCGCTGAAACCTACACACATGAAGAGCCCCAGTTGAACAGAGACTAGTACAGAATGTCAAGGCAGGACAACCCTGGGCGGTGCTAAAAAAGAGACCTTTGGAAACTTCACTAGGATGTACTTTCGGTATACCAAAGTAATACCAAAGTAATACCAAAGGAAGTGTTAAATCTAAAGTAATGTGCACATTGGCCGAGCATCATGTCACTAATTACTTTGGTTTTGTAAAGCCTTTCTCTATTTACGTACATCCTGAAACAATGGGTTCACTCCTTTCCCAAAACATTAACACTTAAAAGCACTACGTCTAAGCAAGCCCAATGGATCTGCGGAAGAGGTCCGCTCTGACTCTGCCCAGGGCAGATTGTTTGGTACTGCATGTGTCTGCTGTTAAGGAGACATGGGCTTAAAGCACGAGGTCCATGGTGACCGACTGAATGAGGACCACTCTGTGTTGACCGGCTTAACAGATAGCAGTGATCGATGGCCTGGGCCGGGAGATCACCCATCTGATGGCTGGAGGAGGTAATGGTGTGATCACCAGTGGTTCTAGTGATACACCATTGCACAGAAGACACATTTGTTTTGAGTCCAACACACATTCTATGTAACTTTTATCTCACTGCTTGACTTATGATACACACATTGTCCTTTAACTGCTCTGGAATGGACTGGAAAGAATTGCAAACATATTTAAGAGTTCCCCAGAAAGCAGGCAACGGTTGGGTTTACATCTGCCACGTGAACTACAAGTGACACTTGCACAGAAATACAAGAGGTGTAAATAAATCGGAATAAGAAAATGCTTCTATAAATTCAGGAAAGGAAAAAGGCGAGGTACCTCTCTACTGATAAATGGTGTGCAGGGAGTATTTATGTTTCAAAGGGCAGCTGTGGACTCCTTCATTTGAGATGACGTTTTTGAATGCATATAAAGGCTGTGTCTAACCTTGACTGTGTGTTAAATTGGGATAATTGAAAAAAAATTATACAGTCATGTGAAATAATTAGAACATTTTGTTATATTTTAAGAAATATGGACATGTCAATATTTGATTTTCTTTCAAACAATATCTATAGATAAAGGTGATGCACACCCGTTTCAAATCACCCCCAGCATCTCAATAAGATTAAAATCTGGGCTTTGACTTGGCCATTCCAGAACTCACCATCTCTTACTTTTGGCGACATTACTCAGCCATTCCACTGCTCAGAAAATAATTGACAAGATAGAGAACATTTAAAACAACTGCCAACATGCCCTGGTCAGGTCGTCCTGCCAATTCCTGTTTCATGTTGACTTCATACTTCATGTTTGTAGTTTCAAACACATTCATGAATGTGTTTGAAACTAGCCTGGTCGCAGATTTATTTGAAAGGTTGCGCCCCCTCCCACAGTCACGGTAGTTAGACATAGAGATCTGGGACCAGGCTAATCGAAAAGGTAACTGACCTCCTCTTCGCGGTGGTACTCAGATATGAGGTTGAAGGGGATGGTGTACAAGGTGCTGGACATGACCCCGAAGACACTGCACAGGATGAGGGTGGCGATGATGTTGGGGAACAGGCCAATCAGGCTGGTGCCCAGACCAAACACAAAGTACCCCACGAAGTAGAGCCCCTTCAGACCAATGAAGGGCAGCAGCAGCCTCTGGACATCTGAACGCACATGGGATGGACGGACAAACGCAAGGAGAAAAACAGGGACATTGCAGCTTTAAACAGTATGAGGACGGATAGAGCGAAGTAACACGTTTTACGTGTTTTACATTATATACTACAATTCAAGCACGTGCCACACGTCCAAGACTTCAGGTACTAGGTATCAAAGCAATGTTGTGCTAAAGCAATTGCATTTTAATAAGCCATCTCTGTTTGCATCATTTCCCTATTGGAAACCTGATTTTAGCAAACGTCTGCTATATCACTCCTTATTGCTTTTCATACCTTGTGGCTAAAGTTTAATGACACTGGATGAACAAAACAGTGTCATTAGAAATTCGGTTATGTGGGAAACAGCCTGCTGCTCTGCTTGGTGACATTGAATCTCATGCATTCCAATTTGTCACATTATTTTACATAGACAACAGGTCCATTATGTTATGTTCTCAGTGCTCTATTTTCAGGGATTAGAATACAACTACTAGAAACGTGAGGCAATGAGAAAGTGTTGGATTATATGGCATAAATTATTACACAAGAAAGTACAATCAGATCAAAAATGATTAGCATTGTTTCTTAAGATTATTAACAAGTTTTAATGAGTTATATCCTAGACAAAATATTATAGATTTATTTATTTTTCCCCCAAATGATAATGAGGTTGATAAAAATGATTTTCAACCCTTAAGGGTGTTTATAATGAAGTCAAACAAAAAAAGGTTAGGTACATCTCAGTTTATGAAGTCTTTAAATTATAACATGGCTTTTTATGGGTTTCTTTTCCGCATAGATTCTGTACACAAATGAGGCAACATATGTGAATTACATCTAGGCAGAGAGGTCAGAGATGGAAAGACGAATGGTTTTTGACCCTAAAAAATTAGGCGGTGGATATGAAACAAATACCTAAAAACCTCATTAAAGAAGAATGACAATGAATATCAAAGATTTGTCTAAACTCATAAATTGCTTCAAGTAATTGTTGGACGCTCATCTGGTTACATTCCTCGCCCCCCACTAATGCAATTTTACATTGTCAAACTGCAATCATCTCTCACAGTGTAAACAAAAATTTGAGGAACCTGAATACATTTTGGTACATGCTGTATGACACGGGTTTGAACATTGATCTTTTCAGTCGATCAAGTTTGACAAGCACATGGTTCATTTTGATAAGTGTCACTGGTTAATGCTTGACTAGTCTGGCGAGGTCACACCTGCAATCTCGTCTGGCCTCCTTTGAGGTCTGGAAATGCACCTATTAAAAAGAGTTGCAGCTGACTCTCATTCATAACACTGTGTTAATAAAGCCATTACAACTTCTCTGCTGAAATGCTGTCCTGAAACATATCTTTTGGTGTGTCTTCCTACAGGCTATGGTAACAGTTTAATTCAACAAGCATTGCCAACAGTCTGCAATTCTTTGACATTTTAAATTGGAAAAGTCAATGACAATTCAATGACATTAGTGGTTCCTCCAGCTACTGGGCTGAGACTCCTTTTGTATTTTTCTTGTCTTGAGTTCAGAATTAGCTTTTCTTTTCTTTTTTAGCAGAAGATTGCGACAGGAGCTACATACCTCTTCAGAAAACCCACAATCCAGCGGTGATCAGTTGGAGAAGTGTTTTGAGATGTTACAGAAAAAAACGTTTTCTCACCCCTTGGCAACAAAAATCCTAGAATCAGTCCACAGGCCTAGCGACAAGCCAGTCCTGGTTTAAGTGGCTGATGCTAAACAAGCCTGGGGTGGCATCAGAAGTATGTCAAACCTTTTTTAGTTATTACGCCTTTCAGAAGTGATCAGAGCTGTATGTAGAGGTCTAGCCTTATAAGCTCACACCAGTTCGAGATTTGAATAGACCACTTTTGGTTTCTGTTTCTGTTTTCAAGCCTCTTCCTCAAGTCTATTCCTTTCTCAGTATTTCCATGTCACTCTGTTTTCATGTAATTTGTGTTTTACTTCATGTCCACTGTAACATGACTTACAGGAGTAAAGTGCAGAAGAGATGGCATTGATGCAGAGGCCCCAGCATCCAATCTCCACTCCCCTCTCATATCGGTCGTAGGCTGTCGAGTTATGTTCAGCATAAGGGTTGCCCTTGTACACAATCTGTCAACACAAACCATCAACTCAACTGTTACTACACACAACAGAACACGCGTGTGGCGATGGTGACAGTTAGGGTACACACACAATGGAGTCTTTATCGGGAGCCCAGTTGAGTGTAAATGCAACCCTGTTTATTTACAATAAACGGATAATGAATGAATATATGGAATAGCATTGATAAATTATGTCCCTCCATCCACTCCACTGCAATCAATAAAGGTAATGGTATTTCAATCCCACTTCTTATCATATAGCTGCCATATCAATATCATAAATTGTCTCTGCCATAACTCTCTGTTGAGGCAGTGTGTTCAGGACTGGCCCCGAGTTTCATCCATCTGAGTCTGCCTTGATCCCCCATGACCCTTGTGGGGCTCCTGATCCTTAAAGACTCATTTGTTTGAGCACACTGAACCCCTCATCAATGCTATGACATGAGAAACCAACAACAGCATATTGTGATGGCACTAAGCCAATATACACCAACCCTATTAATGAACAACATGATAGAAAATCTGTTCCTAACGTTAAAAACATAATTAGAATGAAATGCTAAGAAAATCCATAAATTAATAGTGCTTGAATGATAATTTAAGGACAACATTTTAATGTAGATTCACAGAAATCCCTTCCTCCAGCCATGCACTCACAGAAACAGACACTCACAAGGAAATAGTCTCTCAATCACAGACGCAATCACAGACACACACACACACACAGAAACCGACTCACAAAGATACACTCAAAGAAACAGACACTCAGTAACAAACATACACATATACACACACACAAAAACATACACTCATACAGAAACAGACACTCACTTCCAGACACACAAAAACAGTCACTCCCTTACAGGCATACACACACATACAGTGGGGAGAACAAGTACATGATACACTGTAAGTAGGAAAACCTGCAAAATCGGCAGTGTATCAAATACTTGTTCTCCCCACTATATACACACACATGCACAGAAATAGCAACACAGAAACAGAAACTCACTCACAGAAACAGATGCTCCCTCACAGAAACAGCAACACAGAAACAAACCCTCACTCACAGAAACAGATTATCCCTCACAGAAACAGCAACACAGAAACAGACACTCACTCACGGATACAGACGCTCCCTCACAGAAACAGCAACACAGAAACAGACACTCGCTCACAGAAACAGCAACTCAGATATAGACACTAACTCACAGAAACAGACGCTCCCTCACAAAAACAGCAACAGAGAAACAGACACTCGCTCACAGAAACAGCAACTCAGATATAGACACTAACTCACAGAAACAGACACTCCCACACAACAGAAACAGCAACCCAGAAATAGACATGTGACTCACTATGTCTAATATTTCTTTCTCGTCTCACCTGTCCCATGAAGTCTGTGAAGAAGAGCATGTTGCAGAGGAAGGCGGTCCATCCCAGCAGGTGACTGACACAGAGGCAGCGATAATGACTGGGCATGGTAATCATGGCCAGGAGACATGACTTCAGAGTCATTCTCTTCTGCTGCAATCGGACACAAGACAAGCCATTCCGTGACAAATTAGGATGAAAGAAGAGCAGGATTTCAGTGTTTTTTTTTTACAAAATGTAACCGTAGGATGGTTCGTTGGAGGAAGCTTTGTTGACATACAGGATATTTGGCATTTGTACCTAAAAGCCAAGAGTAAACTGTACATAAAGTGAATGTATGATATTATGTATCATTTATAGGAGCTACAAAGCAACATTTACCAATTTTCAATAAAATAGAGAAACATGAATTGACATACAAACATGAAATATACAAACAAGACTATTAGAAATATACCACAAATGTATGGAATAACTGACCAGTAAAAAAGAAAACAGGTCAAAATATACGATTTAAAAGCTCATTGAGTATAAACATTTGTCAAATACAAAAAACTACTTAGAATAATGCCCTTAGGGATAATATTTCCAGACTAAAATATCAAAATAACACCTAAAAAGTACAATAATATTTCTGACTGTTAGGATGGTACTTCTGGCCGTCTGCATGATGTGACAAGGCTGATGTTATTAAACTACTCTAATGACTATTCAGCTTGATACAAGGGTGGGCTCTACACCATCCTGTCAGCCAATCAGGTCAGTCATTCAACTTTCTTTAAACAGTCATTTAACTGTCTTTAAACAATTACACTGAGCGTTTCAAAGGTGACTGGGAAGTACTAATAGTTCTTCTTAACAAAGATTTGATTAAAGACAGTGATTTGATGTGATCAAATTATTTAAGGACACAAAGAAACAGCATTGTTTAGACAATAATAAAGATATGTCAGATGAAGGCTCCCATCTGATAACATATACAAGCCTTTAATAACAAATCATAAAGCTGAGCAAAGTTCAATAATGTACTCTCTATGCCATTTTCTATTTAGATTATTCTTTCCAACTAAGAGCTAAAATTCTGTACTCTGATGTGTTTTCTATTGTGCAGGTATATATAGCGTGATATTATCGCATAAGTAATGTCAAGCAAACATCCAAAAATAAGTCTCAACATGAGTAGAATATGACCATCTAAATTCAACAAATAATACCGTTGAAACATTGTTCTAATCCTAGAACGGAAAGTACAATAATCATTTACTCTGCCTTTTCACAATATTTCCAATGACTTCTACTAATTCAATCCATCCTTTTTTATAAATATAGCCATCATTAGGTTGTCTCATTCAGAGCACTGGTTTGATTGGCTGATTTACCTTAGAGATCATATAATTATAATTGTAGCTATAAGTGCCTACACATATCCACAGTATTAGGGGGCACAGTGTTATGACGGTTTAATTGATATTCTCTGTGTGTCGCTGTGTGACATTACAACCGTTTCGTGGGTGTACTCCAGCCTAATGTCTGCCTAACCTGATAAGTGTCAAAACACCCATGCATGTAATCCAGCTGGCGCTGGTAACTAAAGAGACCTATTTCCGCAATTAAAACTGGGTGTGAGAATGGAAAAAAACAGGTCACAAGATCTTCTTTAAATAACTGCATGACCTAAAACTATACTCCAATTCCCAACCTGTTTGTAACAACATTCTGTGTTTTTACTGTTCACCGACACACACCAGAACTGATTACAATGTGGTCAATTTATGAACTCCATGTCTCCTAGAATGACAAGTGTCACTATATGCATAGACCACCGTGGTTCAAACACATCCAGCCAGTCTGTTGCTATAACATTACAGTTTTTTCAGACAAACAAAGTAAATGCATCACTTTCGATCAGATGTTCTCTATCGTTAAAATACCTTCATATTTTATACCGGAACTGTGCTTGTTGTTCCTAAATGATCTTAACTTAACCATTTGGTGAAGATACTGTATGTTTTTTACATTGTTTTGTCTGCTATGTTCAGATTGAAAAGTATAGAATCACCACCTTGAGGCCATAGATTTGTGTGTAACCTCTGTGGTACTCAAACAATCTTGGTGTTGGTATTGTAGAGACACTGCATTACCTATGTACAATACTGTGCTAAACAAGACATGATGGCCATCCATAAAACTAACCACAACTGGTAACTAAATAACCAAATAAACCTTGTGAACACTGTCTTTCAACATGGAGCAGGATAGACGGAGGAGTAAATCAGAGAGACCCTGGACAGGATCAAAATAACTGGACTGCTGTGAACCATCACAAGTACTTCTATGTAGACAAAGCTTCTACTCGGCCGAAACCCTCCTGGACATCGTGAGGGGAAACATGTTCATGTGCGAAGCCATATCCGCAGTTGGGGTGGTAGGACATAAGCCACTTCCTGCGTCTTTCAATGCTATGGTTGCACACCTCAATTAAATTGTGTGGGGTAATGTTCTGTTCCACCATTTAGAGGTTATTCAAGAATGGTATTGGGGCAAGTCTTGATTCCTGACCCTAGACCTGGGTGATGTGTATGAAGTTTTGCCTAATGTGAAAAAAGAATGAGTTTTGCCTACGGTGAAAACAGTGAAATAAACTGTCACGCCTACACCAGTGTTCTAGAACACTACCCCATCTCCTCTCCCTCTGCGATGCTCTGATTCGCCAGTGTTCTAGAACACTACACCATCTCCTTACCCTCTAAAATGCTCTGATTTGCTAATGTTTTGCTAGCCCTATGTTTCACCCCACGCTGTGGCTTATTGACCCTGTACCACTGGATACCTGAGCGGTGCTTGTGTATTCATGGTTTAGCCCCTTGTTTTTTGTTTTGCACTTGTATTGCAGCCTTTCATTTACCCAGTAAGGTTTTTGGGATATCTGACTGTAGCTAACACAATTGCACTATGTTATGTTTTGATTATTTGAATGAATGTACTCTTTGTACTTCACCAAAAACTTAGTGGTAGATAAATCTATTGTTTTAAATGCAGCATGTAATGATTTATGAGTATGATCTGTTTGTAATGTTGTACTAAGAGTTTTGAAACACTGTATACTATTAACTATTATGTACCAGAGATACTGAAAAAAACAGTAGTATTGACATGAAATGGTTTCATAAATGACTTGTGGCCCTAGCTCAAAGCCTTACCCTTTGTGTCAATAGTAAACAACGCTTTGATTGTTACAACTATGTGTGTACTTTACATAATTGGCAGGCTTTACCGTCAGGAGCGTAACGTAAGAGCAGAGGGGTCTGACTTCATGTGAGCAACATTTAGTGGTGTGTAGTAGTGTGTCACAAAACAAAAGGCCTCACTATGTTCTGTGCAAATAGTTGGTGAGGTACAGCTCATCACGGGTAAATCAAGAGTTTTTACCCAAGGAGGTACATGAGAGGTAGACCTGGGACACCAGTTGGGTGGGTGTCTGTCATTCATGATTAGTCAGAACCAGAATACAGCCAGCTCTGGACCTGGTTTAAGAGTTGATTACCCCCAGCTCGCTGCCGACTTTCAGACCAGTTGACTTTTCATTAGCAATAGTTTCCTACACACACATCCTTGTCGTGTTCCCGAAGCATCGGTACCAAATCACACGGAGAGCATGTGTCTGTGACGTACCACTTTGTTGGGCTGCTTGGAACTGGACGTGACCGAATTCGCTTCGCTCAGAGCGGAGAACGAACGCGGCCGGAACTCTTCCTCCGTCTCCTTGGACATGGATCCATGTAGGGTTCCATAACCACCGCCGCTGCTGTGTGTGCTGCGCAGTAGGAGCCCGCGGGGGGGCACGGGGTCCGAGCCACAGGCCCCGGCCAGGGGCACCTCTGGGATGCTGAAGAGGTGCACGGTGAGAAACACTGTCCAGGTCAGAGCAGAGAAGAAGTAGATGACCTGGTACTCCGAGCCCAGCAGTCGTCCCAAGGAGGAGTGCCCCCAGTCCATAGCCCCCAGCAGGTATCCGAAGGCACCACCCAGCCCTGCAACGGACAACAGGAACCGTCGACATGGGCCGTTTGGGTCAGGCGGTTGGGGCCCCAAGCCACAGATACAATCCGCGATCGTAGTTCTCCATAATATTACCTACGTTGGATATGTCTGCCTGCGCTGGTTGAGAATTGAGAGACGTACGCGGTGTTATTCAACAAACACTGGTCGGATTTAAGACTTTTCTCCCTAAGTGGATTTAAAGCTCATGTCACAACGTTACATTTAGGCCGGGTGATGTCAAAGACGCAGGGGGTGATGTTGTGATAAATGAGTTCCTGTCACACAGTAAGTGTGAACCAGCAGACAGACAATTGGCTTGTTCTGTCAGACACCCTTATCATTGTGACGGACCCTGACAATACTCTTGGCTTATGTATACTCCAAAAATTACACCACATCATACAGGGAGTAAACCACTCAGGCCTTTGTAGAAATTGGGTGAATATCTTGAATTTGACAAAAAGTCTCTGTTTCTGTTACCTGGTATTAACATCATAACGGTTAAGGCTCAAGTCTTACAATCAAAAACGTACATGTTGGCTGAACCTTCTCATGAATGATGCATCGTCTTTTCATACCTTAAGGATTTGGAGTCATTGCACCACTACAACTATTTACATCAAAAAGAAACTTTGGAAGTACAGTATAACAACACAAAAATCCTGAAAAACGCATTTCAAATAAGTTATACATTGATTTGCATTTTACTTTTCCCCTATCAATCAGCAAGATTTCTGTCTCCCAGGTGTCTTTTATACAGGTAACGAGCTGAGATTAGGAGCACTCCCGTCTGTCCACAGAAGCAATCAATCAGATTCCAAACTCTCTACCATGACAAAGACTAAAGAGCTGTCCAAGGCAGTCAGGGACAAGATTGTAGACATACGCAAGGCTGGAATGGGCGAGTTTTTGTGAGGAATCAGCCCAGAACTACATGGGAGGATCTTGTCAATGATCTAAAGGCAGCTGGGAAAACAATTGGTAACACATTACGATGTGAAGGACTGAAATCCTGCAGCATCCGCAAGGTCCCCCTGCTCAAGAAAGCACATGTACAGGCCCGTCTGAAGATTGCCAAGTAACATGTGAATAATTAAGAGGAGAACTGGGTGAAAGTGTTGTGGTCAGATGAGACCAAAATCGAGCTCTTTGGCAACAACACAACCGTGTTTGGAGGAGGAGGAATGCTGCCTATGACACACAGGACACCATCCCCCCCGTCAAACATGGAGGTGGAAACATTATGCTTTGGGGGTGTTTTTCTGCTAAGGGACAACTTCACTGCATCAATGGATGGGCCGCATCAATGGATGGGCCATGTACCGTAAAATCTTGGGTGATAACCTTCTTCCTTCAGCCAAGGCATTGAAAATGGGTCATGGATGGGTATTCCAGCATGACAATGAACCAAAGCACACAGCCAAGGCAACAAAGGAGTGGCTCAAGAAGAAGCACATTAAGGTCCTAGAGTGGCCTAGCCAGTCTCCAGACTTTAATCCCATAGAAAATCTGTGAAGGGAGATGAAGGTTCCAGTTGCCAAACGTCAGCCTCAAAACCTTAATGACTTGGAGAGGATCTGCAAAGAGGAGTAAGACAAAACCCCTCCTGAGATGTGTGCAAACCTGCTGGCCAACCACAAGAAACTGTGACCTCTTTGATTCCCAACAGGGGTTTGCCACCAAGTACTAAGTCATGTTTTGCAAAGGGGTCAAATACTTATTTCACTGAGTCAAATGAAAATCAATTTATAACTTGAAATGTGTTTTTTGTTATTCTCTGACTGTTCAAATAGACCAACCATTACAATTATATGCTGATCATTTCTTTGTCAGTGGGCAAAAGTACAAAATCAGCAGGGGATCAAAAAAAGTTTTCCTCCACTGTAAACAATGACTAGTTGTAAGTGTATTTTAAACTGAGTTCAATTTTCTGAAAGGCTTATGAAAAGCATGCAAAAAAGAGATTTCAAGACAGCCAACCTCTTTATGTCCATAACACATGCAAGCAAGCACTCACTTACGCATGCAAACATTCTACATGGTAGATCTACGCTGACTAGAAGGTCATGTGCCTCCCCTCTCTTTCTCAGCTCCAACTCATGACTCCAACACATGACTGAGAATCTACTGGATTAGAAAGCAAACTAAACTCACTCCCACCACCCTGTGCCGGTTCCCTCAGCTGAGTGCACTCCCTTACTAGTAAACTCTAATACTCACTGGCCCACTGCTACACTCATTGTGTTAGCTATGAGGGGCAAGCTCCATGTTAGCAAACAGACGAAAGAAAAGAGTACTGTAGAAGAAAATTGTGCCTACCTATAATTTAATAACTACTATTGACGTAATTACTATTGTATTTATCATGTCATAAAACTGCATAACAAATAGCATAATAACAAATTGTGCATAATGTATAATTACATATTACACTATTTCCTGGTACATTATTTACTGGGTTAAGAAAAATAACATGAAATATTGACTTGTAATTGCTGCCACGGCAAAATGTTGACTGAAGGTGAATACACTAAATGATTTTCTGTTTATTATTCGTAATGCATTTAAAGCAATTTCCACTTTTTGTGTTGATCTGTGGAACAAACTCCCAACATAATCTACCTTAATTTCATGTTGTAAAACAGACAAATGGGGAAGCAACTGTACATTTTAAGCTTTGTTACCTAAGTTTAATATCCATCTCAAAAATATTTTTGTCATTCACATTTAACACCAAGGGGGAATAGAAGACTAAAGAAGCGTGGTGTTATATATATGGCTTTGCACATTAAATATCCTTTCTCTGCTTTATGTTTTGCTTAAAATAAAAGAAAGGTGTTACCTGTGAGAAGAGCATGGTAGTGCAGTCCTCTTTCCCTGTCTGTGTGTGAGCAGACATCAAAGAGGTAGGCCTTTACAGGCCCGTCTATGAAGTCAGCAGCAAAGTCAAATAGCACCACCCCAAGCATGACTATGACGATGGCCCATATCCTCTTCAATGACCTATCCTCTATAATCGCTGCAAAAGGTGAAACATAAGGGTTCAGTATATCAAGCCATGGATGTTCTACTCATTTTTCTGGCTACGTGAAACACTTAATTTCCTTCTAGACATGCACAGACCCAGTAATGACAGAGACCTAGGATAGGGACCCAGGAGAGGGACCCATGACAGAGACCCCAAACAGAGACCCAGGACAGGGATCCAGGACAGGGACCCATCAGAGTGACCCCGAACGGAGACCCAGGACAGGGACCCAGGACACATACCCAGGACACGGAACCATGACAGGGACCCAGAACAGGGACCCAGGACAAGGGACCCAGGACAGGGACCCAGGACAGGGACCCAGGACAGGGACCCATGACAGAGACCCAGAACAGGGACCCAGGACAAGGGACCCAGGACAGGGACCCAGGACAGGGACCCATGACAGAGACCCAGAACAGGGACCCATGACAGAGACCCAGGAAAGGGACCCAGGACAGGGACCCAGGACAGAGACCCAGGACAGGGACCCATGACAGAGACCCCGAAAAAAGACCCATGACAGGGACCCATGACAGAGACCCAGGACAGAGACCCAGGACAGAGACCCAGGACAGGGACCTAGGAGAGACACGCAGGACTGACACAGAAGACACAGACACAGCACGCAGACCCGGGACTCAGACTCTAGTGAAATAATATAAAGATGTGAAAAGATACAAAAGGAGCTTCAAACTGTAAACAGGAGTGTACTGTAATACAATCCTAAATTCACAACACGCTGAAGTATGATTAATGTGATTAAACAGCATCCCTTTTGTTCAAAACAATACAAGGACAGTTTGACAGACACAATTAGTTTGTTATTGTCTTTCAAAAATGAAAATAAAATCAGAAAAACAGTACACTGACAAGCACAGCTCTGCTTGTCTAGAAAAACAACGTTATGTTAATATGCCAGCTCAGTGTCTGTACTTGTATTAGTCATTACACGTTATCTTGGGTCTATGCCTTTGGTAGAGGCACATCAAGGAGCTCGCGAATCATAGTCTGTGGCAAATCAATCAGACTAACTGCCATAATCCTGTTGGGCACACTTGGGAGGGCAACCTAACAGAAACAACGGTTGGCTGACAGACTGCAGCAGCATTAAACCTATGCGGACCAAACCTGATGATTACAAATATTACGAAACCATTTAGGTGTTGCAGTCCTATTACATTAAAGTAGCTACCACTGTGGCCATTAGCTTTGACTATTTACTACAGTGCTGAACAAAGGTAAAATGCTGCTACTGCGCTTACATTATATGTACAATATGTATTGTACAGTGTTATTACGGGAAATGCCCAGGTTGGTTATGGTAAGTCATCGGATGAGAAAGCAAACACAGCTGGGAGTGATGTTGGAGGGGCCTGTCTTTCTCAATGTCCCCTTGGTGTTTTTTGGATGAGATGTTTAATGGATGTTCTGACTCTGTGGTCACAAAAGAACCCATGGCACTTATCTTCAGATTAGGGTTGCTTGCTAAATACATTTCCAATATGGTTAAATCTTTATGGACACCTAGTCATCCATAGGTTCCAACTGGGTCATTTGTCCCTTACTCTACCCTTTACAGCATTTCTAAAACGCAGTAGGTATTAAAAACATGCAGTCAAAAAGGTATATAAGTTGTTCTGGAAACGAGAATCTGTTACATAACTAACATGTGCTTGGAGTGAATGGACCTACATATGGAAGTCATACTCTACTCTCATTTATACACGTAAATCCACAAGCCAACATCATCTTATTTAACAATATTTTACATATGTATTTATCTGACCTAAATAAATTATCTAATTTCACACATGAACTCAAATTCAGTCTGTCTGCAAAGATATTGACATTAAAAAAGCAGATTAAAACCATTGTTGATATTGGTATTGGACAAAGATGCATGCCTCAATATCTGATATGCCATCAACTGGATTCTAGTCCTATGAAGACAAGTATAGTTTTTAATTGAGTCTCCAGGTACTCTGAGGGGTTTGTCCACTACCATAGCAAGGTTGTTTCAGTAATTGCTTCTGTTTAAGGCCAATTTAAGCTAGTAATTTTAGGAATGTGGAGCAATTTGTGCCGTCTACCTGAAGGGAAACTGTCAAAATAAAAGGAACATTTTACCCTTTGTCTAGACATACAGATCAAAGCATCATATTGACAATTGAGTCCTGACACAGAAACACCTGAATCATGAGGTACTGTGTCTGTAGTTTTATCATTATGTACAGTTATATACATAATAATGGGTTCTACTATCTCAGAGTCTCTGTGTGGAGGGGAGTGCCCCCAGGACATGGACTCTGGTGTTCAAATAAATTAACTAATAGTTCCAGATCAGTGCATGACACCCCCATGTTTCTGGGATAGGCTTGGCTGGGGCAGTGCTTAGAGCACATTAAGGTGTTAAATCAATATCAAAACTGTTCATTAAAAACACATATTAATTAACTCCATCATTTAGTAGATCATCTAAACCAAAACAACAAACAATTGTGACTAAACACATTTTTGTACTTTTTAGCCCAGAGCTGGTCCCTTGCGGGACTCAAACCCTCGACCCCGGGTTGCACTCATTATACCAAACAAATTTGAATGAAACAAAAGTTTCCGTTGGAAGACTCCCCTTACATTATTTTCCCACTAGTTTCTAAGAAATGTTTAGCAACACACCTCGTGCACTGCAAGCCAAATAGGAAACACAACATATTTCCCAATGCCTCTAAAGAGCCGCGTTCTCTCCAACCCAAGTGGGCCCGACATCCTGACGTCTAACAACAGCTCTGAAGGACCCTGGGGGGGGCACCGCCGGGGGCCTCTCACCTGACACGACCGCGTCTCCGTTCAGAAACAAGGTGAGACCCACCAGCATCAACACACCCAGCGCGAGGATGTAGGGCCTCCTCCGGCCCCACGGGGACCTGCAGAAGTCGCTGGCCGAGCCGATGACGGGCTGCAGCAGGAAGCCCAGCAGGGGGCTGATCAGCCACACCAGGCTGTACAGGCTCCGGGGGAGGCCCACGCTGAGCAGCACGGGCGTGACGAAGGCCGCCTCCACGGCGTAGCAGAACTCCCGGCCGAACATCACCACGCCGTGCAGCAGCAGCCTGCCGCGGGAGCGTCTGGGAGGCTCGACCGCCCCGAAGACGACAGGCTCCATACTGTCAAAGTAATCCTCCTTCGTGGACTCCCCGCAGTCCGCACTTGGCACCGGGAAGCGGTCCAGGCTGGTGATGTGTGTCCCGGGCTCCGGGAGCCGGGGTGGCTGGGACTGGTCCTCAGTGAGTAGGGTCATAGCGTCCGGGGGGGGGTGACTGTGGTTTCGCTCTCGGGCCGGGCCTGTCGATGGCAAACCGCCCAATCTCTGCTTCTCGGGCTCTAGCTTGTCCTCTACTGAATAGCTGAGCGACCGAGTCCAAGTGGCCGATTCCTGATCTGAGGCCAGGAGGGGGAAAGGACAGGCTGAAGGAGGTGGAGGCTAGGAGCAGGGAGGGAGCAGGGAGGAGAGATGGGGAGTGGCAGAATGTTTTAATCACATAAATGAAGTTTCTACTGTTATCTTTCAGATTTTCTTTTTAACACCACAGCAGGATTAGGAGCATGTGACTGAGATGATGGCTTTGAAACACATTTCGCATTCCTACATTCCTACATTCCGTATTCCTCAGCCGTATTCAAGCGTACATGCCTCAGTGGCATCATTACATATGCTTGGAAGGGTGTAACGTGGGGCTTTGAGGTTTTGTAAGAAACTCAAAGTCTCTCACCCATCACCGTGCCATGTATGTGAGAGGTGGGTGGGCCGTCACAAGCTCGACGCAGATTAACCCATTGTTACATTTAGGAATATATATAGGAATATCCCAGTTCATCTGAGCTCTCACATTGTCCACCAGATTAATGATAAGTATTGCTTGTGTTCCCAAAACGTAATTTTTTGTTTATGGTTCCTCTTATGGTTCCACCCGTACTAAAGCAGAGACAAATAAACCAAAAACGAGAGTGAAAAGGTTCACTTCCAACGGAGCTAAAGCCCCATCCTTGATCATAGCTTCTCTGTCTGCATGTGGCTCTCTCACAAGAGCTCCTGGCTCCGCTGTGTTCTGCTTGCAGGCACATTAGGTGGATCAAGTGATGTAGCATGTGATCCATGAAAAGTGACCATAATCCTTTGATAGAGGAGTGTTGATGAAGGTCAAATAACCCAGTTATAGCGTTCAATTCTTTTAAAAATCCCCTTCCCCACTACAACAAGCACATGCCTTAAACACTGCCCTTTACAGTTAGGCTCATTTCCAGAATGTGTTTATTTACAAAATCTGACTCTAATGCACATTGGTCATGAGACACCCTGGCACAGTCATGTGAGGCATTCAGGCAGTTCCCAGAGTTAGTCATGGGAGCTCAGCCCGCCTCACCGCCTCCGTCAGGGAAACCGGGGGGGGGGGTCATTAGACGGGATCCGCCCACCCACACCGCCCCTTCAGAGGGGGGGGGGCATTAGACGGGAACTGCCCACTCAGATGGGGGGGCATTAGAGGGGCTCGGCTGACGGCGGCAGTCAGATGCTTACAATCAAAGAGATTAAAAGGCCACATTCCCACTAGTCTTCCAGTCAAAGGGTCACTTACATTGCAGCGTTCAATAGTTACGACAACAGGAGACTGAGTGCTGTGTGTGAACACCTATGTAAAGAAAGAAGGTTTTAATAGACTTCTTTAAATGCAGTCCATCATATTCTATAAATAATGTTACTCATTTGAAACAGTTCAATTGGGAACTGTGGTGTAAAAACCCTTCTTTACGGAAATGTAATTTATAGGTGAAGGTATACTGGTTTTCTTTAGAGTTTAAAGTTTTTAGCATGTTAATGTATAATGTGAATAACATGACAACATCTTAATTCCAATTGTCAGTACTGAATATCAAAGGAAACAGATTTGCTGGGAGGGATTATTTTATTCCTAACTTAACTTCTATAGTTATTGCTTGGGGTTAGACTTCTTTAGAATTCCTTAATGTTCTATAATTATAGCCAAGGGTGATGCTTCTATTCTTCTAACATAAAAATGATAGTTATACTGTAGCTTAGGGTGATACTTACAGTACATGATCCTTTCAAAGTTGTTGTTTTTTAAAACATCTTACATTTAATCGCCCTAACAAGAAATAAACATACAAACTGAATTAACATATTTTAATAATTTGTGAAAAAACAGGGTGCTGTTTCACCTTTGAAGCAATACAAGATGAAATACAGGCACTTCTGTCAATATCTGATACTTATTTTTCCCTCCATTTCAAAATGTTATTCAAAAAGGCACCTTATGAAACATTAATGTACAATCATCATGGATACAGTTAGTGACTCATATGAAAGTCATTTGGCAATCAAATGTCTTCCAATCAATGGTCATCAAAGGCCCTCTTTCTGCTCTCCTGTAGACTGATATTCACATTTTCATCGTTATTTAGCTATTAACATAATTATACACCTTCAAATTAATTAAAAGCTAACAGTCCAAACCCTTACAAAGTCAACAGAGCTTGCACTAGACAGAGAATGTTCAGCATTAAAATACATAAACTTCTAATGCAACTATGGACTATTAGATGAAACCCACTAGCAAAAACGTCTATGATCAACATATAATTTCAATAAAACTAATTCACAAATTTCATTTGAGGTGCAAGTAATTTACATAATGACAAATGTATTTACTTGGCGCTTCAATAACTTAATGCTTGAGAAGAGCCAAGTATTTAATGCTTGAGAAGCTCCCACAACAGTTACCCATGACACACAGAGTAATACGGTTGTCAAATTCATAGAAGTGCACTCTGTTCACATTAAATCTTTTTCCAAATGAAAAGCCCTACCCTGCAAACAAATAAATCGTTTAGAAGACAAAATAAGGATTCTGGAACCAAAACAGAGGGAGCGGTACCGAGCATCCTCCCCAAACAACCTGCTGCGGACCTGAACCTGACTGGGATTGGTGGTGATCTGGTTTGAGTCGGGGTCAGCTCCCTGGTAGACGAAGAGAGATTGTTTCTTTAAAAGAGTGAGCATTAGGCGAATCTTGACAGATTCAATAGGGTGTGAACACTAGAGGGCCATGGGTGTTTATTCCAACAACAGCCACTCTACAAGCGTGCTTTGGCAGCGTTACACTCAACAACACCAGCTGACAACAACTGGTCTACCTCGGCTGGCTTGAAGCCAAACTCCTCCAGAACAGAACGTGTGTGTTCCCCTATCAAGGGGTCCCGGGCCAGGCAAGCGCGACCGGGGGTTCGGGAGAGGACAGGTGCAGGGTTTGGGGTCACATCACCCTGGGAGTCCCGGTGGAAGGAGGCCCTCTCCAGGTTATGGGGGTGGGTGACCACCTCGTCCATGGAGAGAACGGGAGTCACACAGGCATCCGTTCCGTCAAAGACGCGAGTCCACTCCTCCTGGGTCTTAGTGGCAAATTGCTGGGTGAAAATCTGCCTCAGCAGTGGCCAATCAGAGGAGCTCATCTGAGGAGGAAGGGCGTCAGCATCCAATCCCAGGCCTAGAAACAGTATTATTTGAATAGTGAGATACAGTAAACAGACACAAAAAACAAGTAATATCTTTACTGGTCAAAACAAATAAGGAAACACCTAATTATGAAAGTATAACAGCCAATTAAACTTCAGGGATATCAATCTGGCCAGTTAGAAAGCATAATCAATTGTAAATCAATGTCACCCATTGTGGTGAATAGGAAAGTGACAACGGGTGCACTGGAGATGTGGGTTGTCCGTCTCACCACCAGTAGCGTGAGGCGGTACCAGCAGCCCAGGTGGGTTGCACAGGTAGTCCTGCTCCTCACCAAACACCTATACGTGCCGTCGCAAGATGGTCTCCCAGTACAGCAGGGCTGCCCAGCCCCGTTTCTGGAGATCTCATGTCCCAAAGGTTCTCTCTTCAACCCCATTTGTAACTAACCTGATAAAGCTTTTCATCCAGCAAATTGTTTAAATCAGGTTTGCTAGATTGAAGAGAAAGTTGGAGAGAAAACCTACAGGACTGTAGATCTCCAGGAACAGGGTTGAGCAGCACTACTGTACAGTCTCAATGGAGGCGATACCAGGAGATGGGCCGCTACACGAGGAGAGCTGAACAGGGCAGTAGAAGGGCAGCAACCAAGCAGCAGGACTGGTATCTACTCTGAACAGGAGGAGCACTGCCAGAGCCTTTGGTTTACCAGGGCTACTGGTGAACCAAACTGTCTGAAACAGGCTCCATGAGGGAGGCATGAGGGCCCATCACCCTCTAGTGCTCACAGCCCAGCACTGTGCAGCTCGATTGGCATTTGTGCTAGCCAACGGTACCCGGACGGCTGTTAGGTACCGGGATGAAATCCACAGACATTGTCAGACGACATGCAGTGGGCCCTGGGTTCATCCTGGTGCAGGGCAATGCAGTGTATAGGCAGTTCCTGGTGCAGGGCAATGCAGTGTATAGGCAGTTCCTGGTGCAGGGCAATGCAGTGTATAGGCAGTTCCTGGTGCAGGGCAATGCAGTGTATAGGCAGTTCCTGGATAATGAAGTAACGCCACACACTTTCCAGGAGCTCACTGATGCCCTGATCCAGGTCTGGGAGGAGTACTCTCAGGACACCAACCGCCGTCGCATCAGGAGCACGCCCAGACGTTGTCGGGAGTGCAGACAGGCACTTAGTGGTCATACACCCTACTGAGTCACATTAGGAGTTGCCGTGATGAAATTCAAGCAAGTTGGAACAGCCAACTTGTTAACTTAGATTTTCAATATGAATTTGAATTCAGCCCTCAATCGGAAGGTGATTTTGGTTCCCATTGACAACATTCTGTTGTAACAACGAAATACACAATGTAGGGTAAAGATTTTGATCTTTAATATATTTGGTTAATCGAGATCCCATGTGTGATTTTAGTGTTCCCTTAATATTTTTAGCAGTGTAGTCAAACTAAATCAACTCACTCTACAACTTTTTTCCTAGGAATGAAAAAGCATCCATGCAGTTGATGTGTTGACATAAATTATTTTCGAATTAAAAATAAAATAAAAAATTGAATTGTATTACAGGTACTGATTTAACAGGAGAAACCGCAAAGCGGTGATAATCTTAGTATTCACCCACAATGAGGAATGTGTTCCTAGACGGCATTCTGTCACAATTCTTTTTCTGGTTGAAAATGGCGGTTAACAGAGGCAAGACGAGCACACATGAAAATAATAGCCGAGTGTCGTTTGCGCTACCTAGATGTGAATGACAGGATCATCGTTTGTGTACAACCGTGAATTATGCGGTATGCACGACAGACTTAGAGCTGAGGCCGCTGGAGAAAAGGACGAAAGGGTAATGCTGACCAGACTGCATTTGTGGAGAAGGAGCAGGGGAAAGAGAGAAACAGTGTAGGAAAGAACTGAAGAACTGACCGTGGATGAGTTGAGTATAGAACTGTGGTTCGATAGCTCCGACGGCCACGTATTTCCCCTCAGAGGTCCGGTACGTGTCATAGAACGGCGCTCCGCTGTCCAGAAGGTTCTCCCCGCGGGAGTGGTTCCACAGGCCTATACTACGAGACTTCCACATGAACGAGCCCACATATGCAGCTCCTTCTACCTTAAATCAGAGTGTGGGGGGGGTAGAAGGCAAACATGAATGCAATACATTTATACATTACATATAGCAGATTTTGTGGTCTCAAATATTCTTTATCAATACTTTTATTTATAATTAAAAATGGTGGAAAATGTTGAGCAATTGTCGACTGTAAATTGCAATTTACAATTGCATTTACTGACTCCACAAAACAAAGCAACCCCAAACAATTCAGCCTTATTATTTGATTATCTGCTGTATTCATTAAAATGATGTAAATCTGAGAGCAATATTAGCCCGGTGTGTTGTTAGTAGTATGTTTCATATGTACAATAACTAGGCAAAGTTGGAAACATTTGAGGTGTTAACTGTTACAGCTATAGCTGTTCTAGAAGCTGTTGGGATCCAAGGCGAGTAGAATGCTAAGTATTGGAATCTCCACAAGATAATGCTGCTGGTCAGATGGCCTGAAGTGTAACAAACAAGTAACCGTAAGAAATCGATGATAATCATAAATACAAGCTTGCCTGCCAAGATAAGCCTGAGATTATCTGCAAACGGCCATCTGATCAACATGATACAGTACATTGATATGCAAGCATCACCAAGAGGACTTGACAATTGTCTGTCTACATCGCACATTTAGGAGGTGTCCATAGTGCGCGCAGCAACATTTCCATAATGTGCCTTAAAAGCTTCAGCAAGACGTAATTACTGTCAAAATACCCACTTATAGCCTGGACAGCAACAACATTTTAAATTGTCCAATATTTCGATTCCTTCCGCACTTAAACTGTGATATTTCTTGAGGGTGTGAATTCAGACACCTTCAATCCACAGTATTAACTTTAAAATCAGTGGCTCTGTTTATTTTCGTCTGAAAAGAAGCCATCCTTTTACTCAACCCTAAATACCTTCTCTTCATCTACTTCCTATAACTACAAAGTCATACTTCCAAACACAAGAAACACCTTCTAATTACAAACCGCCTCTACTCGACCATGACCACGTTCCTCTGTCACAGAGGCTTCCCACTGCCTGAGCTGACTCTCTCTCCTCTGGCCGCTCGTACCAGATGGCATAAAGATGTGAGTCTGCCCCCAGACAGCGACATACATTCATGTCTAGCTGACGCCCTGCCCTAACAATAGACAATGCTCAAACCCTACACAAGCTCTTTGCTCTGTCAGATCGGGTCTCATGGCGGTCCCAATTCTACAGGAAGGAACCCATTCAGCCAATCACATCTCTTTGCTCTGTCAGATCAGGTCTTATGGCCGTCCCAATTCTACAGGAAGGAACCCATTCAGCCAATCACATCTCTTTGCGGTCCCTACATCCCAAAGGTGGCAGACAATGGTCAAGAGGCTTTGGCAAGTAACCAAAAAGTGTTGTTTTTCTTAGCAGTGAGTTGTGTGGTTTTCCCATCTAGCTATATAACATGAATGCTAACTGTTAACTGCATAACGTTCAGACAGCATCTAAATAGACCAAGGCACATGGAGTGCTAAAAGTCTGATAAAATACGAAAAATAGAAATAATAGTAATTCCTGCAGGAAAAGGAAAAATACAATCCTGGGCCAATGTTGTCAAGTGTTCGAGATCTATAATTTAGGTTTAATAAATATGAAATAATAATGCATTCCATCGATTTAATATAAATAGCATCCTATGGCAAAGTACAAGTTTAATATAAAAAATATTGTACATCAACAGGTTAAATATAAATTATATCCTACAGCACTCAATAGGTTAAATAGAAATTATATCCTATAGCATTCTACAGGTTAAATATAAATAATATCCTATAGCATTCTACAGGTTAAATATAAATAATATCATATAGCATTCTACGGGTTAAATATAAGTGGCATCCCATGACTATAAGCAAAAACAGGTATGCTGCAACATACAAACCATGTAATGAACCGTGCAGGAGCTAGATACGAGCTAGCATCATATCACCGTTGTCTATGGAGGAGAGCAGAAAACAGTGGGTGTTGTTGGTGAACTCACCATGCTGGTGTCAATGACCTGGCCTTTTCCAGACTTGCTCCTCTCCAGCAGAGCCAGGACCACACCGAAGGCACACGTCAGTCCTCCGCCCGCAAAGTCTGCCACTAGATTCAGCGGAGCGTAGGGCTTCTCATTGCTCCGGCCCAGCATCGACAATAAGCCTGACACGAGAGGACAGGAATGCAAGGAGTGACAGAGGGAAAGATGGAGGAAGATACCGTGTCTGAATGGACCACGGCACATACAGTGCTACACATAGATGGAGGGAGAGACAGCTTCTAAATGGACCACAGCACATACAGTGCTACACATAGATGGAGGGAGAGACAGCTTCTAAATGGACCACAGCACATGCAGCGCTACCCATAGATGGAGGGAGAAACAGCATCGAAATGAACCACAGCACATACAGTGCTACACATAGATGGAGGGTGAGACAGCATCTAAATGGACAACAGCACATACATAAAAATTTCAATAATCTGAAATAAATCTAGTCCCAAGTTCTTTTATAATGAGACATTCAGGAATTATGGAAATGTGAAGTGCATGATTAAGTTACATACCTGGCAACATTAAAAATACGATACATAATTAATGACAAGAGATTTAAATAAGGTTGAGTACAATAGGTTATTTCATCGAATAAGTGTAATTTGGTTAAAAATATATATATATTTTCAATAAACATGGTCTTGAAAATGACTGCAGCATTAAAGTGCTAATAAAAGTAACATGGTTAATGTTATAGAGTTGAATCAACCATAAAAAGCTTTTAGACAGGAGAAGGTTTTCACACTATCCATAAATTAAAGTTGAGGCCCGTTGTAATGCTCACTTGTTCAGACGTGGTTAAGAAGCCAATAGAACTCAGGACATGGGGATACAGAACAATGCAGTGTAGTAAGTCAGGTCCGATCAGCTGGTAGTATAACTATGATACGTAAATCGGTGGCTGAAGAAAAAGTACACTGTAGCAGTAAATCATAGGACTGATGACATGAACATGTATTGGGGTTGAAATCCACCCAAGTATCATACTCAGATTTGTGCAGGAACATTTAAAAGACTCATTCAAACACTGCTGGGGGGCAACGAGTAGATTCAAAGCATTCCTCCCCACGCATTTACATTTTTATGGTTTAGGTTCAGTTCCATTAACCTGTTTACCACAGCTAGTCAAAATGACAATTAAACAACAATTGATGGTTTTTTTGTGTGCCGTGCAATTTAGAAAACAATGTGGTTAATGTTTGCCTTCAGATGTAATGTTTCACCTTGTCTCTTAACTATCATCAATTACAGAACAATGTTGTGTGGTTATAATATCCATCTGTACTCGTCTGGGGTATATCAAAACTAACATGCTAAGATAGGTTAGCTCTGTCGTTTAATGATAAATAACTGGGTGTTTAGATAAGTATTAATTTTTATTTCCCATAAGGTGTATACAATTTTGAAGTACTATGGAATTTCTATTTAAACATAAACACTAGTCAAAGAGGCACTCCATTTGTGGAACTACCCAAAAGTCTTGGGTAATCATTACTTAATTCTACTCTCAGGCCAAACTAATATGCCATTAAAAGCTACTGAACAGTCAGTATGTTTAGATCCATGTCAATGCCGGAAATGAAATGGGTGTCATCTACCTGACATGGCGAGGTAATTGATGTCGTGACCAGCAGCCTTGGCACAGGCCCCACTCTGGCCGTAGCCGGTGAGGCGTGCATAGATGAGGCCCGGGTTCTCCTGAAGTAGCTTCTCAGGACCAAGGCCCAGCTTCTCCATAACTCCTACACAGAACCCAAAGAAACAGCACAACAATTGTATTGAGGAGAAACCAAAATTGATACTTAAAAGTCCTAAAAGTACAGAAGACAAAAATTAAAGAGTATCATTGTCCACAACGCACCCTCTGGGGCAAAAGGTTCTTTACACCTGAGAGACTAACCAGAACGTACCCTCGGGGGCAAAGGTTCTTTACACCTGAGAGACTAACCAGAACGCACCCTCTGGGGCAAAGGTTCTTTACACCTGAGAGACTAACCAGAACGCACCCTCTGGGGCAAAGGTT
>JACXGK010000385.1:0-115231 GCA_016801125.1 Novumbra hubbsi
TTAGCTAGCTGCCTCTACCTGTTCTAACGCAAACTAATGACTGACACAGGCATACTAGGTAGATATGTTAGCTAGCTGCCTCTAACTGTTCTGACACAAACTAATGACTGACACAGGCATACTAGGTAGATATGTTAGCTAGCTGCCTCTAACTGTTCTAACACAAACTAATGACTGACACAGGCATACTAGGTAGATATGTTAGCTAGCTGCCTCTACCTGTTCTGACACAAACGGCTTGAATCATTTACCATAAAGTTGTACATATTACTGCCCCAAATGTGTTTTTATTCTCCGCACACATTTATCATCCTCCCTCCTCCACCTGCTCTATAGAGGTATAAACATCAACAAATATTTTTAAGGGCATGCTTGAGACTTTTACATTTTACTTGAGTGGACAAGATTTACTTGATCACATGAAAAAAATCACGAACTCCGTGGAATATTTTGTTATTTTTTAAGAAATATGGACACAACAATATTTATTCATCCTACAAACAATATCTACAATATCTGATGTAATCGGACCAAAAACAATGACATGTTAACCATAATAACAAATAATAGAAATAAAGATTTAATAAGATGTAATTTCCTATCTTAATAAGACATTTCCTACAACTGTCCTCTGACATTGACGGGGAAAAGTTTTTCCCACTCCTTCATGCAGAATGTTTTCAGCTGTGTGATGTTTGAGGGGTTTCTTGCATGCACAGCCCTTTTCAAATCACCCCACAGCATCTCAATAGGATTAAGTACCAAGCTTTGACTTGGCCATTCCAGAACTCACCATTTTCTTTTTTTTTTTGTCATTCCTAGGTGGATTTACTGGAATGTTTTGGGTCATTGTCATGTTGCATAGTCCACATGCGCTTCGACTTTTCAGAAAGATGGTCTTAAATTTTTCTCAAGCACCCTCTGATACAATGAAGAATTCATAGTAGATTCTTTGATAGTGAGCTGACCAGGCCCTGCTGCAGCAAAGCAGCCCCAAACCAAGACATTTCCACCCCATGTTTTACAGTTGGTATGATGTTCTTGTGCTTAAATGCTGTCTTTGGTTTGCGTTAACACATCTACTCTATCTCAATAATCCGCTCTATTGGACAAATAACTGCATTGTGGAGAAAAGTTGTTATAATGTAATACTATAATGTTAAAATATTTTTCTCCCCTCAGTCTCTATAATAATGTTGAATTCCGGTTGTTCGGACTGTTAACGGAGTAGGCTATGCCATGTTCACAGCTAAGTGCCATGTGAAAGCAGATGCTTTCAGGGAAACTGTCTGTTAGCGAGATGAAAGAGCAAAGTAAATATTATATTTATATTTACTTTGCAAACCACAATGAAATTGTTTTTGTCCTAGTCCCAACTGCTTTGCTCCATTAATGTATTTTGCTGAATGTCAGTGTAGTAGAGCTTTTACGTTAGGTAACGTTTTTACATGAATTCCACCCCTGGCTACTTAGACACGTTACAGTTTATTATGTTCCCACTTAAAGTGCATTTAGTCGACAAAAATGCAACAAATATATTGCCTAGCCTAAGGTTTATATTTTATACTGTTATGTGAATGTGAAAACAAACAAACTATGGCATTACTGAAAGCATTGATTTTTCCATGGACATTAGTTAATGTTTGTCTCTAGTCCAAACATTACATTAAACCAAACTGAGAGGCGCTTGCTGCAGTGTATTTCACAACACAAGATTCAATAATTTCATCTAAAATGTATAATATATACAGTGGAGAAAAAATACTATTTGTACATTTGCCCACTGACAAAGAAATGGTCAGCCTATAATTTTAATGGTAGGTCTATTTGAACAGTGAGAGACAGAATACCAGCATTTCACATAAGTTAGATATTAATTTGCATTTTACTCAGTGAAATAAAAATTAGACCCCTTGTTGGCAATCACAGAGGTCAGATGTTTCTTGTAGTTGGCCACCATCTTTGCACACATCTCAGGAGGGATTTTGTCCCACTCCTCTTTGCAGATCCTCTCCGAATCATTACAGATTTGAGGCTGAGATTGGGCAACTCAAACCTTCAGCTCACTGCACAGAATTTCGATGGGATTATGGTCTGGAGACTGGCTAGGCCACCTCAGGACCTTTATGTGCTTTTTCTTGAGCCACAACTTTGTCGCCTTGGCCATGTGTTTTGTCATTGCCATGCTGGAATACCCATCCACAACCCATTTTTCATTCCCTGGTTGAGGCAAGGAGGTTTTCACCCCATCCGTCATCTCTTTGATGTGAAGTTGTCCGGTCCCCTTAGCAGAAAAACACCCCCAAAGCATATTGTTTCCACCTCCATGTTTGACGGAGGGGGTGGTGTTCTTGGGGTCATAGGCAGCATTCCTCCTCCTCCAAACACGGCGAGTTGAGTTGATGCTAAAGAGCTTGATTTTGGTCTCATCTAACCACAACACTTTCACCCAGTTCTTCTCTGAATCATTCAGATGTTCATTGGCAAACTGCAGACGGGCCTGTACATGTGCTTTCGTGAGCAGGGGAACCTTACAGGCGCTGCAGGATTTCAGTCCTTAACGGTTCAGTGTGTTACCAATTGTTTTCTTTGGGGACTATGGTCCCAGCTGCCTTTAGATCATTGACAAGATCCTCCCGTGTAGTTCTGGGCTGATTTCTCACCGTTCTCATTATCATTGAAACTGCACGAGGTGCGATCTTGCACCAACGGTTGTAAACTTCTCACCAAGCTGCTTGGCGATGGTCTTGTAGCCCATTCCAGCCATGTGTAAGTCTACAATCTTGTCCCTGACATCCTTGGACAGCCATTTGGTCTTGGCCATGGTGGAGAGTTTGGAATCTTGATTGATTGATTTATTGCTTCTGTGGACTGGTCTTTTACACAGGTAACAAGCTGAGATAAGGAGCACTGCCTTTAGGAGAGTGCTCCTAATCTCTCTATTTCAAAATGCAAAACAATGTATACCTTATTTGAAATGCGTTTTTGTCTCACTGTTCAAATAAACCTACCATTAAAATTATAGACAAATATTTTTTGTCTGTGGGCAAACGTACAAAATCAGCAGGGGATCAAATGATTGTTTCCACAACTGTACAGTCAAACGTGTGCACCTATGGTATCTTTGTCCCAAAGACGTTCCGTTGTCCAGTAAAAAAATATTATTGTGCATTCTGAAACTCAATATAGTTACAAGTAATGAAAAAGAATATGGTATGGAATGCCCTGTAAATAGTAGAACAGGTTGTCTTTCTTAGATAATAATAACAATTCTGTTTATTACATCAGGCACGCTTACCTGGCTTTTATTTCTATTACATTGTACGTTACACAACAATTTGTCAGAATCAGAGAGAAAGCATTGTTGATCTTGAACAAAAAGCCGTACTGTGTTTAAAGCTTTGATAATTCATCGGCTGACATGCAGAGTGAGGGTGGGAAATGTATAATTGCAATTAAAAACGTGGAGCAGTTAAATGTAACATTTTTCTACCAATTAAAAAAACCCATATGAAGACAACCTTCTGGCCTTGGTAACTGGAAATGTTCCATCATGATAAAACTGGCCCAAGGCTGCAACTGTTCTCCGAACCCTTTTCATGGCTCAAATTAAATCTGTGAAATGTGAAACTGAGTCAATTAAAGGTTCACCATTCTAATAATAGAATTAGACTCAATTAAAGGGATGAAAAAAGAAATGCGTCATACATGTCTGTGTTCAATCAAAAGTGAACTATTTATCCCTGACAGCAAGTTGGCCACTCATCTATTCGACCACACAGAAAGATTAAGAGACCAATTGATTATGCAGTTAGTGTATGCATATGTTCTGAGTTGGTTCCATTATACACTCATGCTGGTGTGACATCGGCTCTGGTATCGAGAATGATAGGAGTAAATCTTATCCCAGATCCCTGCCTGCTGAATGATGACTCATCTTTGTCATAGAGAACCAATTGTATGATCCTACTAGTTGTTTTTACAGCCGCTAAAAAGACCCTCTTGCAAATTTGGCAGAATCCTCAATAGTTCCAAAAATGAATACACTCACTGCTATAGAGAACATACTGAACACTAAAATATGAAAGGTGGTTTACTTTGAATGCAAGTGCTGTCTCCTCAAGTTTCACAACTGTGCAATATCTAGATACCTACCCCGCTCCGATCACTGATTTGCTCATTTATGAAGAAATTGACAGTTAAACCTTTGTTCCACCAAGCTTTGGGGTCTTAATAGCTTTCTGATGTTGCAAAAGCCAGGACTTGGCGCTGGTAACTCAGTCTATTTACATTATTTGAACTGATGGACGGAAAACATGAATTGGCCTTATTTTGATTATTCCTTGGCTTGTAGTTGATCCCCCAAAACACAAATCCTAGCACAGTTGAAATTGAAGTCTTTCTATATTCCTGGATTATCGGAGACGGCCATCGCCAAGGGAAGGGGAAATTCATTTAGGTGCCATTTACATGTCCCATTCAACATTTCAATGACAGCAGTCTGCTGATGATGTGTAGCAATAATGTCATTACTTTGCCCAAGTGCCATTTTCACATCCAAATCAAAATTGCAAATCATGGCACACGCCAACATCTATCATGCATAGATGACTGCTCGGGTGGCTTCCCATTGTGTCAGGCTAAAGTAGAGATGAAGCTACAGAACATTATGGACGTCTTGCTGGTTTGTAGCTTTGTTCAATTCAGAGAATGGCATTATTCAAGACCCAATTTTCAGATGATGCTTGTATATGTCTATAATAAAGTATAATCCTATTATGAGATGAAAATATTTTTTTTTGCATGCATGACATGACTCTCACAGTTAGTAAACACTCAACATAAAGTTAGAAAAAGCTGGTCAGTACTTTGACAAATAGGAATACCATCCCAGTAGAGTACTGGGCAAAGGACAGAAGAGACAATTGTTCATAAATCAGTCAAATATTGACAAACAATCATTCAAAGATGGAAATGTTTTGATATTGTTGCAGCTGAAGCGTGTACTCTGGTGCCAGTGGCTGAGCAAGCACCTCACTGCATTTCCTTTCCCTCCTCCAGGAAGTGACCTTTAAGTACTTTTCATCAGTTGCAGACTGCTTTTTTGGGGGACTTTTTTTATTTTTTACTTTGTGTGATTTATTTTAGACATTGCGCTAAATATAACTTGCTTTCTATTGTAGTCATGATTTTTTCTTTTTAGTGTCTTGTTGTTTTACAAGCAAATTAAACTGCTCTTACAAATTAAGCACTTACTGCCTGGATAAAAGATTTTCAACAATAGTTTCACGTTGCGATAAAATTTTTGAGAAAATATCAAAGGTTTTGAAAATGTAGCCACAATATCCTGCTATTTCGGTACAGTGCAAGGGAAAATCATTCATGTTTTAAAAAGCCTAACAGGAAGTAGAATTTTTTCAAATATATTTACAAAAGACACATTTCTCCAAATATTAAGTTTTAATGTACAGTGGTACCTAAATTGCTGTTTGTTCTTGCTTTTAAATGCAACAAACTGTAAAATTAAAGATGATTTGCAATCATTTTCCTTGAAATATGTCAGCATTATAAATGCATCAATTACTTTCAGTAGCTTATAACTACTTTTAAAACCAGGTTTTTTGGTATTACTCAATATTGTAATCTAATAGCACACATAATACGCACGGACATAGCTCATAGCACATTCACTTTAGCAACTAAGTCACATTTCTTACACACACCTACTTTCCTTCCAGATCAATCAATAAATGTTTCCAGATTTCATCCATGTTTTTTTTCATCCATATAATGATATGTTTTACAGAGTTTGTTATAACCAATGTACTGATAATTATTATGGCCTATTTGTCATGTGGATGTTGTAAGACATGATAGCAATTAAGATAGAACTGTTGACCCAAGTTTTCAGGAAATGATTTTGCTGTCCAAAGAAATGAGGTATTTGACCTAAGTACATTTGCAGTCAACAAAACAACAAGTAACGGTTTGTATTAGGTTGTGGTTTTAGCCTCACAGACAGCACAATATACAGTGTTGCAGTGTGGTTTTCTGAATTAGGGAAAAGAGTGAAAAAGCTTGTATCAGTCACATCTATCGCTGTCTTTTTTTTTTTTTCTTTTTTTTTTACAGAGTGCAGCAATTACAAGCCCAGCCCAAAATCGATTCTTCAAATTTGATGCCCAGCTTGATACTGTCGTGCCCCGTTGGGTTGAGAAAAAGAATGCCAACTCTAATAGACAGATCCCCTGTGAGAATACATCACCTTGTGAAATCATACATGGTCATAAATGGTTCAAACTATGTAAATCCATGAACAAAACCATTTTAAAAACCATATGCTTATTTGCAGTTAAAACAGCTCAGAAAAACATGTCAGTTATGTGTATATTTGTTAGAAGTGGAATACAGAAACGCACAATCCACTGGGAAATATTTGTTAGAATGCTGTGAAAGCTCTGGGTTTACACAGATGAAATAAATTGCTCTAATGAGGACCGTAACCTTACAATTGACTTCTACCTGTGCTCATTTTAAGTTGCAATTCTATCTTCTGGATGAAACCCCCACTGTTACAAACCATATGCCAGGCTGTGAATCTGAAGTAAAATAAAGACCAAAGAGCATTCTACAGAAGTTAGCAACGAAGTAATACAAATGCAGTAAAGGAAAAGAGTAGCAGATTGGAAATGCCATTAAACACAGTTGGGCCAATAATCAGGAAATGTAAGCAGCATAACACCAACCAGGCTTAAAAAAGAAGCTTTAACGCTCGATGTGTGGAGATATGTCTGTTACATATTAACGTATCCTGTGGCAGTCCTCGTTAGAGCCATAGTCAACATAGTACATGATAGTATTTCGACTTCCTTCAAAACATTTTTTAAACCTTTTAGTTGACCAACCTCAATGTAAAATAATGATAGACTGGAATTTCTCATTGCATATTTGAGCTGTTATTGCCATAATATGAACTACTTTATGGTTTTCTGTATTCCAAACCTATCTTATCACAACAAAACCTATGAGCATTAGGAAAGAAAGAAATTCCCCAAATTAACTTTTAGCAAGGCACACTTGTTAACTGAAATGTCTTCCAGGTGATTAACTCATGAGCTGGTTGAGAAAATGGAAAGAATGTGTTGAGCTGTTACTAAGGCAATGAGTGGCTACATTAATTAACCTACAATATGCACTTTTTTTGTTCAACACGGTTACTACATATTGTTTTGATCTTTTACAATGTGCAAAATAGCAAATGATAAAGAAATACCCTTGAATAAGCAAGTGTGTTGAAACTTTTGACTGATACTGTAGTTAAATGTAAGAAAAAGCTGTCTCTTCCAAAACCTTTGTAGAGGTTTAATAAACATGTAATCAGATTTTTCTTTTAAATATATTGCTCAACCTGAAACCTAATGTAACAAATGCAAACAGAGAAGGATAGCTGGATTGAAGCGACGAGCACAGGAGGTTTAGTTGGAAGGTACGATGACATCAAGAGACATGCTGCCACGAAGTTAAAGGGGAGGCAGAAGGTCGGTAATTGGGTATAAAGCTAGACAAGAGGCCGTAGTACAGAAGGGGATAATCCAGAGAGGTGGTCAGGCAGGCCCTGGTCAGGAAACAGAGAGAGACTCTCACACTTATCTAAGACCAGGGAAAAGCACTAGACGAATTGCAATGTAACATTTGTTATTTAGTAAAATTACAGAATTGAATGAAGTATGAGTTCTTCAAAAGCATTGTTTATTTTACATCCTATAATTGGTGTCATGTGTTGTTATGTTCTCTTCTAATTGTATGTGTTTTGCCCGGTTGTCACTAAAAATGAGAATCAGCTCTTATTTAATAAACAAATGATGTTACTTTAGCAAGGCACTGTGTGTACACTGATCAGCCATAACATTATGACCACTGACAGGTGAAGTGAATAATCTTGTCAGAGTGGCACCTGTCAGTTGGTGGGATATTTTAGGCAGCAAGTGAACATTCTGTCCTCAAAGTTGATGTGTTAGAAGCAGGAAAATGGGCAAGCGTAACGATCTGAACGACATTGACAGGGGCCAAATGGTGATGGCTAGATGACTGGGTCAGAGCATCTCCAAAACTACAGCTCTTGTTCCCGGTCTGCATTAGTCAGTACCAATCAGAAGTGGTCCACGGAAAGACAAGGAAGTGAACCAGCAACAGTGTCATGGGCGGCCAAGGATGGCCTGCGAGGTCCGATCCAACATGAGCTACTGTAGCTCGAATTGCTGAAAAAGTGGATGTTGTGAATAGGGTAGTGTAGCCACAGTCCAGTCAAGGTACCTACGCTGCCCATGCTGAACCCTGTGCCAAAACGTCCTACAACGAGCATCAGAACGGGACCACGGAGCAATGGAAGAAGGTGGCCTGGTCTAATGAATCCCGTTTTCTTTAACATCACAGGGCCGGGTGCGTGTGCATCACTTAACTGGAGAACACCTGGTACCGGGATGCACTATGGAATGAAGGCAAGCCGGTGGAGGCAGGTGGTGGGAAATGTTCTGCCGGGAAACCTTGGGTCCTGCTATTCATGTCGATGTTACTTTGACACGTATCACCTACCTAAGCATTGTTGTAGACCATTTACACCTTTTCATGGAAACGGTATTCCCTGATGGCATTGGCCGCTTTCAACAGGATAATGCGCTCAGGAAATGGTTCAGGAATCATTCGAGGAACACAACAATAAGTTCAATGTGTTGACTTGGCCTCCAAATTCCCCAGATCTCAATCCAATCGTGCATCGGTGGGATGTGCTGGACAAACAAGTCCGATCCAGGGAGGACCCACCTTGCAACTTACAGGACTTAAAAGATCTGCCGCTAAAGTCTTGGGCCCAGATACCACAGCATACCTTCGGAGCTCGACGGGTCAGGACTGTTTTGGCAGCCAATGAGGGAGCTACACAATATTAGAAGGTGGTCATAATGTTATGGCCGATCATAGTCGATTTTTATTGTCATTGTTCTCACAACAGTATTATAAGAGGGCAGCAACATATATCAATCATATTGATACTAAACCATTAATCAAATAATCAGTATGGTAGAACACCACTTGTGGGATGACCTTGAGATTCCTTTCAGACATGACATAACTTATTGTACAACTTTTGTTTGTGGCACCAAAATAGCCACAAAGCAAAATTCACTTTGAGAAAAGTGAGAAGGACACAGCGAGCTGCTCTTGTATTCTCTTTTATTGAAGACCTTCTCGATCAGGTCCAGAAGGTGAATACTAAGCTCTGGAAAGGAATGTTAACACTAGAGGGTGTGTGAAATGACTTAGTGCTATCTGAAGGGGTATTCTATAAAGACCCCCACAATATTGATACAGCGTGAAGTGTTAACAATTAGAAACCACCAGGTTTAAACCCAGATTGGCTCAAATCTGTGTTGTAAGTTTTTCAACCATGAATCCTAGGAAGAATGTTCATACAACTAATCATGGTTGCTGTTTCTGCCTTAAATGCATTATTAAGGAGTTTATAAAAGGCAATAAGACACCACTGGGGTTGTTGGTAAATAAAATACAGGGGTAATATCCAAGCACTTCAATTGGTAATTTCAATTTGATTCATGCAAAAGAACAGCTGTGGTAACTTAGTCACCACACACTTACTGACAGAATAAAGGTTCATGAAAAATCTATTTAATATGATGATTAAAGTGAAACTGACAGACATGATTTCAACTACATTTTCACATTCTCTGTGATCACATTAACATGGATGTTTTCATGTCTGAAGTACATTCTTTTATCATTTAAGGCATTTGCGAAAATGCAAGATACAGTACTGTTTGAAACCGTTCACGTGTTTGGACAAACAATAGACACAGCATAAAAAGCAAATATGAGCATATAAGTCTTAAACCCTACCCTGACCACATGCTTTTCGATGAATCTCCAGGGTAGCAGCAAAAGCAACAACTTCAGATCATTATAAAACATTCTATAAATCCAAAGTTCCCCTGACAGTTTATAAATACCTTAATACCATGAAAGCCCTATTACTTTGGGAACACACCCATCCTGATCAAAAACAAACAGGTAGGCACTCTCTCCATCAGTTGTGGAAATCGAGAGAGAGCAAGATCAGCCCGAATTTATCAAGGGAACAGTAAAACCCTCTCAAACGTTTCATGTGAGACGGAAATAATACAGCCTATCCAATTGACACATCCCCTTCTGCTATGTAGGCTTTGTGGGATTTTTTCAAAGACTAGTACATTGTTTGCTGCCCACAGATATCTGGCATTATGCACTCCTTTTGCTTAAATGACTACTATGTTTTAGACCAAACTGAAGAAATAAGCTAGCAAGGGCAGAGATAATCATACATGCCCAGACTTATTTTGTCTGTTTTTTATTCATTTTAACGTAAACAGTGCATGCACATATTTGACCAATACTGCTGTGTTTAAAAAAAAAGATATTTGACCACCAAGCAATGTACAGTACTGGTAAAACATAATAATAATTATTTATTGAACTGAATCAATCTGTTCTGCCAAAAGTAATTCATTCTACGTCATGGAAAACTGAGTTACATAAAACATATTTTAACACACAAAGTATAAAGTTGGTTTTGTAGCACAAGGTTTGAATTTGTTCGAGTAGACATAAGTAAACTTTATGACATTCCATAACCTTTTCGGTTACTGTAAAGCCAAATACATGTCGGCGTGTAGTACCTCGGAAGTACCTAGACAAATTCATTGCATTAGTCCCTCTATAGTCTCAATGTTTTTTTAGGTACCCCCTTTACTGGCTAAGTATACCCAGAGGTCCTAGTACTGCTGGTTGGGAACCAGTGTATTAAGTAGCTAGTGACCAATGCAAAAGGTCAAGTAGAACGTTTCCCAGAGCCGGGTAATGTGGAATAAAAAGCATAAAGGAAAACATAGCAATTAATGGGTGTAAAGGTTGAAGACGAGTGAAAGGACAAATCATATTTTGCCATTACTGATCCTCAGGTCGACGTAGCGATCTGGAGCGACTCTGAAGCAAGGCATTTGTCTTTCTGCTGCACCATGGGCAATACAGTATGAAAATGAAGGCCACTTCAAACTCACGGGTCAACTTGACCCTTTTTAAGTAAAAATGACTGATTGCAGAGCACTCTATGTCGTTACTGTAATTAGCGGATTATGAAAGGGTGTCACACACACTTAAGGTATGATGGATGAAGTAGGACTCCCCCCCCCCCTCTGTGTGACGTTCTAGCACTGACCCATTCATTCCGTCCTCGTCGTACGGATGAGGTAGTAGGACGTGGTGTGAGGTTTGCCATGTACATGAGTCAAAGCAGATGTCACAATGCACACTCTGAAATATAAGTGAAGAGGATTAGGTCATGTCAGATGTATTCATTCCTCCTGTATTCAGACCTCCCATTCCATCAGTATCCATTGCTCCTGTTATATTTTCTCCTTTTTTGTCAACCCTTTTATCCGATTGTCTATATTGTCTTTTTATTTCTCAATTTCCTCCCACCTCCCATCTCCCTTTCTGCAATGACACTCTCTGCCTCTGCCTGTGTCTCTCTCTCGGGGTGAGGTGTAGCTGGGGTGACCTTGAGATGATTGAGCAAAATTGATGGCTCTTCAGAAAGAGGGAGAAAGCCAGGCATGAAACAGATACCACGTCTTGTCTGACCCCCATTGTATCTGTCTGTAACAGCACCACGGGCCTGGTCCTAATCTCCAAGTATACTGGGCTGAACGGTGTGAAACGTTAAACAGTTACACCAGTTAAACTTTATTCCCAAGCCACATTTGTTTGTTGGCTAAAATAAGGAATTTGGAGCAATAATAGTTCTGAATATGAAATTGGTTCACTGTGTAAATTAATTATACCTAAAATATAGTGGTAAACTGTTTGCGAACATTATTTGACAAGTCTATTTGCCATTTCTTATATACTGTAAGCCGTTTGACCAATTGTCTGTGGAGAGACGATGAGTAAAAGACCTCAGCTTTTGCCCTGTATAGAACATGGTGGAAGGATGAGTTGGATTCCATATCTCCATTCAATTTCAATGCAACGATATCTGCTGTCTGGATGTTAAATAATGCAATTGTGACAATTGCAAGTTACGTCACACATTATAGACATGCAGTGTTTTATTGATATACTCTATGTCAACATGTATATTAAGAATCTACTGCATTTCAAAATGAAATAGATTTCTGTCACTGAAGCTGTAAAGCAGGGATCTGTTATAAAGCATTCAGAGGTGGACGAATCAATATATACATTTTTTTTGATGTGAAGGGATTTATCATTTACCAATCAGCCGTTGCAATGACAGACACAGAAAATTCAATTTAGAGAAAGTTGCGTTCTTGAGTGGTTCAACCATATGCTAAAAGGCAAAAGACATGTGTTTCATGGAAGCCTTGCAGGCCTGTTAACTAGATAAAAACCTGACATGGGCCAAGTTAAATTAACCAAATCACTTGCGATATGCAGTGAAATACAAAAGTATTTGGACAGTAAGGATTTGGTGGGCTCCACAAGCACTGAGGCAACAGGATTTTTATTCTGGAGAAAGAAATCTCGGATAAGTGCTCTGACACTTTTAAAGTCAGTAGCAAGCGCGTAAGCCAGGATTGATATTACAGCTTGTGAGACTTACATCATCAGCTTCGTTAAAACCGACAACCACAAACCGATCCACCGACATGAACAATATCAATAAAAATGACACAAACACAATATCCAAAGATCAACAGGACACATCTGTCAACTCCGTACTGTGTTTAACCATCCGACAAAGTTGACAGCACAGAACGTGTTCCCAACAAGAGAACCGGGCACAGGTTCAAAGGCATCCACAAAGCATTGTCATTTATCTTGAAACCACCAGTGTCAGCCTCAAAGAGTTACTATACAGCATGATGGATAGTGAACATAACTGTGATTAACGTGTTGTCCTACTTAATTACTGGAGATTAATGGCTATGGTGTAGCACAGTAACAACTGTTTCTGTGTGGTAACCTGCATGTTGTTACCTAGTGGATTTAGGGACAACAAATCCTCCTCTGCTCCAAGCCAAAACAAACATGGCTTCATAGTTTGAAAGACAAAGAGAAAGTTAAGTCAATCATTTGTCCATGCTTCATTACATGAGGTTCTTTAAAAAAAGTCTTTCCCACTTTGTGTCTTCGGGGAGTTATTCCACAGAGTGCTCTCTGAACTGTCATGTGTGACAGCAGTGAAACATGCACAGCGGTTCCAGAATCCATTTTCTGTGAGGGAGAGTATTGAGACGGAACCAGACCCAGATGCACACAGCAGTGTCCCCGCTGTCCCTGGAATACACTGATCATTGCTTTATACTGATCTGCAAAAAAAAGAAGGCTTTTCATGATAAATGGATAGTGGGGTTCCCCATCCTAAAACACAAATGCAGAGTCAACAAAAGCCTGGCATGATGCCCCAAAACACGGCATCACTGCGGGCACAGCAAAAACCCTCCAACCTGACTAGATTTCTTGCTGAACACCTCTATCTAAAGTCCCGAGGCACCCCTTAAGCGAAGCATGGGAGAATGTGCCACTGGCTCTTAAGCACATACAACAGGTGAGTCGGCATGCCATTGAAAGCAGATGGCTTGCATTTTATACTGAGGATCAGATTTCCAAGTGTAACTTGGTGATATAACAGCACTTACAAATATAAAGACCAGTAATCCCTCACGACACAAAGAAGCCTTTGTGGCCAAAGACCTATGCATTTGAATGCAGCATGGATACCATAGTGCATCCAAAAAGGCCCAGAGGTTACTACATGCGTTTACAAATGGCATGTACTGTGTTGTCTGGAGCCAAACCTCATCAGTGCACCTTGAACTACAGGTACCTTTTAAAAAGTTGAGGTCAAACACCCATATGACAACATATATCAACAATGTCAACACAAACAATCATAGTTGGAAGACACCTTCGGATGGCTGCAAGTATGCATTGAATACCTGTACATTGTTAACAAGCATTAGACAAGTATAGGGGTTATTCCATGACCTCTCAATGCACAAGAGCTGTAGATACATTCAAAAGTTAAAACAAATATCACTTACAGATTTAATGTTTTCTTTAACTCAAAATCCTATTGTATAGTTATAGTTATTGCAGTTCTGACTGATTACTATCTACATGTTTGTTCTGTTTGACACATACTGTAATTTGAAATATAATAGGGAAGGTAATTACAGTTCTGACTAAGCAATAACAATACAGTTACTGTCAAGGTTCAGGTTCATTCTGTGTTCCTAAGTTGATGAGGTTGGCCCGTCAAGAAGATACTCTAAGATATTCACATCCAAACAGTCATAAAATATTTTTGTTGCACAACTAATTTTGAAACCAAAAATAAACAATATCAACGGAACCAAAACGTACCAGCCTAGCTTCTTTGTGGGCTAACTTTATTATTAGGTTACACAAACCAGTTCAGGAAAAGGTATCCAAACAAGTGTAGACATTTCATGTGTACAGGGGTATGAAATTATTGTCTGATTGGGGTGTTTGAACATGTTCCTTATTAGAAATTCAAAACGTTGAATATGTAATAAGCCATATAATCTAATATGCAGAATCCTTTTCATGCGAGTATGAAAATGATGGTATTTCAGTCAAAAGGTAGCCACTCCCGCAATGTCACCATTTTGTCTTTTATTCATTTTGCTGTTGAAACGGTGAACTGTTGATAAAACATAGAATTGAATAAGAACACCTGTCTTATGCAGACAATGTATTTGTTAGGTTACTATACAGTGTGACAAAAAACACCTACTTACTAATGCGACCTGGCACTCTAGCAATGGGTCTAGTTTTCACCTATGCTGTCGGTTTCTGGATCAATTCTTGCATTAATGTCCCTCCTCGTAAGCAGTGGATTACCATGTAAAACCAGCACCCCCAGTCGTGGTAGAATTCATAATAAATGTTTAATAAATGTATAGGTCTTTAAACACGAATTGGTTTAAGATATCTGCTCCATTTTTGGCTACATGTTGACAGGATATTGCGCAAGCAATAGAGAGGCTATTGATCAACTCAGCATTTCAGAATAGTCACCCCAGTGTACAAGAAAACACAGTGTTGTTTAGCCCACTGAAGCAAAGGGTTAATGGGAAAAGACCATGGTAAATTTTACACAATATGTTACCTAGTTACAACTAGGGTTATTTGACTAAATATGTGCACATTTAATTTGACAACATTGGTCATTAGGATTGAAGGTTGTGGAAAACTAGGGAGTGTGTAATTACTGTGTGTAATTACTGCTTTTTGTATTATTATGTTTATGCTGGGCTCACTTGGAAAGAGACCTTTGTCTCAGTATGACTCCCTATTTAAATAGGTTCTACATCCATTCTGGTCATATGCCTAATGATCCCCTCATCAATATGTATGACTTGTTCGGGATGTTGAGGGGGCATGAATGCATATCCGCTGAAGTGGAGGAAGCAGAAAACATATTTCGCAGTTTTCGATAGTTTAAAAATGTTTACTAAATAAAAGGAATAGAAAAGACATTATAATAATGATTATTATCTTGGAAAGAAATCTGTAAAATTATGTAGATTTTTGTAATTTTTTTGCCAGAAAGTCCTAATGATCTAATGAAAATTAAAAATGTGATTGTGCCAGAGGGGCACTTTGTCACTGAAGTACTATGACATTAAGCATTCAGGCAGTATCTGCCTTGCCTGTGGTCAATTATTAATTGAACCTCACTATCAGACTTGTTTAGCAGGTGGAGCTGCTCCGACCGGGGCCCTTGTTTTGACAGATAACATGCTTTACTCAGAGGATGAGTGGAAACAGCATAGGTCATCCATAATTGCACGACAGGTTTCATGCTGAAGCATATGCTAATGCCTGGCGTCAGAAGAGATGAGAGATGACACCGGCACCCATAGATTGAGTGGCTTTTGAACTAAGTCCACGCGCTGTGCTGAAGGACGCTGGGTGTTCCTCGAACAGTGCGTGTCACGTACATGCAATCCTCCCCGTCCCGTTGGAAATGGTTGGCCACATGTCACATACACTGCCTCTGTCTTTTATGCACTGTACGGCCTAGTCCCAAAGAGAGTGGCTCCTGGGTCACGTGTGATGATTGACAGACAACGGTGAGCGGACTCTGCTGAGACGTTTCAAGACCACAATATGGCAATCAATGGTGAGCATATGTTTTGCTTTTGAAGCGTGGTTAGATGCTAGACCACTGACACACACACACTAACGCAGAATGTGAGCAGCGCACAAAATGTGTCCCTCACATCACGCTGACAGAACCAGATGGACAGACTGTCCATATTTGTCCGTCAGTCATGTGTCTGTGGGCCATCAAACCGATTGGGGTAATTGAACCTCCACCATCAAACACGAGATTATGACTTCCTGAAAGTTAGACATGTTGAAAGGGCTGGGCAGCAGGACACATCAGAGCAGAGCCCCTGCATGTGAGTAAAGAACCAGAGGCCCTTATTAACGCACTACTACCTCCTGAAGACCACACCTCCATTAGGAGATGCCAGAACCCAGTAGTGCCCCACGGCCCATTTAACACCACAGTAGAAATATCGCCTTGGCAAATGCCAACAATAAATATTTACAATATCCCATCAAGCGGCGGAGTTAGAGTTTCTCCCTAAAATGCAGACTCATGCACTCATATACAAATAAAAGCAGTGGGGAGAAACCCACAAACGTTGTCAATAATGAGGGCAGGTAGAGTAAACCCAAACAGTAACTACCTGACTGGTCTAAATTTCTATGTCAATACCGAAATCCTCTATACTACCTCGGTAAATTGGCTGTTTATTTCTTAATAACTTTTCTTTTCCATCAGATGAGCCCATTTAGAAGACTCATTTATCGATACGGTTGGAACCATGATATGCTCCTTCTCTATCCTCTAATTTGCGTAAAAGACTTTGGCTCCACTTCCAGAAGGATGTCCGGAGGTGAAACGTTAATCATTCAGATTGTGGTACGCTCTGCCACAGATGTGTCACCCCACAGACCTAGTTTTGGACAACAGTGCACTGCTTCTAAAACCATAACGGCCCAAAGCCACTAGCCCAGTCGACATATCAGTCACATCCTAAGAGTATGCCAATCAGCTGGTGGGTCTTTATCTACATATTTAACCGGTCCCTATCCAAGACTGTAGTCTACACTTGCAACAAGAGACCACCATGGAACTAGTGCCCAAGACAAAATGACAACCAGCCTGCTGTACTCACCTCTGCCATGATGTGCTTAAAACCTCATAGCAAGGCTTTCATCAAAGGCCCAATCAAAGTGGGGCGCCATTTCCATGTATATTTACACAGCTCCTGCACCTCGTCTGAGAAAGCTGTTAGTAGACTACAAGCACTGCTGCAAGCCAGGAGCTGTGAGGCAGCCAGCACCCCAGCACCACTGTGACAGGTGCCCCGGGTCCGGGTCAGGAGGAGGAAACCACTCCAGGTTTTACCACCAACCACCCCTTAGCCAGCCAAGAAGGCTCACGGCTGCACCTCATCAGCTCATTGGGGAAGGGACAAAGCCTCCCCAGTCAAAGACTCGCGGGGAGAGAAGCAGGGAGGAAGAGAGCCCTGCATGGGTGCAGGCTGAGGGGCTATAACCCTAATCCACAAGTGTGTTCCCCTGTTAACAGCTGGAACCCGCAGAAGGAACGGAGGAGGCCGTTTTTACCCTCAACCGAGGAGGAACCTGGGTTCGTGATTTTATCAATAAACCTTTTATTTTGTGCATTAACCCGGTGTTTGTTTGTGTCATTTCCATACTATGCGAGGTCATACCCCGGCCTGAACTCCCTGGTTGCCACAGCACACCATGCAAAACTACTGGTAATGTTACACCAGTCACCAAGCTCAGAATACTGGGCCTGGATAAGACGCTGTGCAACTGAATATTGGACTTCATGGGCAGACCTCAGGCTGTGAGGATTTAGCCTCCTCATCTAGGACTCTTACCACTGGGACTGCATGTATGGTTACCACTCTGCACAAGGCCCTACAGGGGGTCAATAGGACCCGGCCGGCTCCCACACATCCAGTACATCAATCTGAAGTGCTGCTCGAAGAACTCATTATAAAAGATCACACAGATCCCATTCACACATTGTTCATCCGCTTACAGTTATGAGGCAACCAAATACGCATTACTTTGAATGTTCAAAACCAACGTTCCTCAAACCCTGGTCGGCGATGGCCAATCTTTTCAGCAAGCAGAGGAAGTGGGCCATGCTACTCCCTGGCACAAAATGTATTTGGTCTTTTTTCCTTTTAACTTAAAAAAAAAGTATTATGTAGTCTTATGATCTTTATACAGCAGAGCCAGAAAAGGACTGGCCACCCAACAGTCCAGGTCCTCTCAATGTTTCCTCCCTGATTCAGACAAGTCGTTTTTTTTCCAATCTACTGTGCATACATTTCTTGTTGTTGCTTGCTCTTTTGAGTTTTAGAATAAAAATATGTTTAAACACATTTTAAGAACTGCTGATGTAAAGGGGGCTTTATTAAATACATTTGATTATTGAATTTCAATATTCCTATTGATAGGCCAACAGCTATGAGCTAGCACTCCCTTTGCAAATGACATTACGTCTTTTCAGTGGAAGAGGCTAGCTGTTCATTTCCAATTTGTGTTGTTCCTTTACAATTTAGATTAAATTACACACTTCAGTATCCTGGTAACAATGGAGGTTCTTCGGTTAAAAAGAGAGAAAAGGGGCAGAGTCTGTAACACGCTTTACATGATCAATTCAAATGTCTTCATCTTCTGTTCATTTTCACCTCATATCTGCCCTCATGACAACTGTGCCCATTAATAGAATGCAACGCATGACCAGTTCACTCAGGAATGTATATATCAAATTTCAATATGTGAACACATAAATGAACAGGCAGACCTTTTTTCTAATTCTTTTTCCAGAATGAGTGGAAGGTGATAGCTGCGGGTCAGATGTGACTCGCTGAGGCAGAAGGACTTCAGTTGGCCCAACAAGGCCCCCTTGCTCTACTATCCACAGGAGCCAATGTTGTCTCAGTCTGTTTGTACTGTGTTCCAGACTTGTGAAACTTTGAAAACACGACTTGTTGACTTCATTAAACTGATGTACAAAGTTGAGAGGTCTGCAAATTTTGTTACCAGATAAAGGTGTATAGTTTCCCTGGGTCCAGGTTGCTAAGCAATAGCGCGCACGCAAAATTTTTATTTGAAACTACTATGCAAACTCATATTCTGTCATATTCTTGAGCTTTGTCCTGAATATAGAAAAACGGAATCACAATTTGATAGTCACAGAATGTTTTTTGACAATTCTTCTGACAAAGGCAGAACTGGCTGAAGAAAACTCCTGACTAGAAGCAAAGGCTGAGTTCCAGTGTTAAAGTCTGATTGCTGTTCTTGGTCTCCCCAGAGTTTATTAATATAAGTCTCTTTATAACAAAGCTCAATCCACTGATCTATGCTATGTCCCTTGGCAACAATCCAAAAGAGGCAGTCGAAAAATGCAGCAAAAGCAAGGTTCTTTTAGAAAGGCAGACAACATATGGCAGCTATAGTGGAGTCTCCTCATAATATAATGTCAGCACCTCCAGTATGATCGCATAGACATCATGCTGCAAGCCTCCAGGGTGAATCTGGTCATACATATAACAAAACAAAGATAGGCAATGAAAAGAAGCAATGACAGAAGCAATGATGTTGTTTTGGAAAGCTTTCTGCAATTGAAGAATTATAAGTCTAGTGAATATTCGAATAGAAAATCCATATTCCAACAAAGTAAACTAGCTACTGTTATGAGAGAGAATGTCGTCATTAAAAAAGCTGGTTTAAGCCGTCTCACATCAAATCATGTGATTATTGTGGGGTTTGGATCACATTCCAAAATAAAAATAATAAAAAACTGCCAGACCTATCTGATCTTGGATATTAAAAAGGAGGATTTCAGAATCTTGAAGCTCATTTATCAATGGTGTGTATGTAGATATCTGTGCGGGAAACATTGGTGCTATAATTTCAAAGCGTGGGAAAAGGCTAAATGCCCTTAGACATCCAACAACAGGAAAAAGGCCAGAGAACACACAAATTAAAAGAGACAAAAGGATGCTGTCCTTAACAAATCAGGCGATGGCTAGAAAAAGACTCAACTGCCTGAAAATAGCCATCTTGACTATTAGTCATTAAGAAATGTAAAACAACTGGAGCTAAGAGGATCCTCCCTGTAGATTCAAGTAGTGTTAATCTCCAGGAATCACAGCTCAGGAAATTGCATACATACTTGCATGCAGGTTGTTGATGAAAAAATGACTTGACAATTATGCCGGAGGGCACCCAGTTTGTGCTTTTTCTTTAGTTAACCTAACACTCATATATAAAAAGATAATTCATTTAATTTCATTATCTCCATGTATTAAACTATGGCCTAATATTATTACAGAGAAATAATGGAAAATAAAATGGGACATTGCAGACTTCCAATTGAATATTGGGCACTGGCTGCATTTCGCAGACAGCATGTAATTGTTTTTCCATAAAGTATGGCGGATCTGTTGATGCATGCCATTCCGGTGCCCATCTAAGTGTCATCTACCTTCAGGTTTATTGGCAGTGGGTCCTTTAAGTAGGATGAACCCGCAGATACATTGAATTCCCTTCCAAAACACCACAGCGAATGAGCGGCGTAACACAGCAGCCAGATGGCCGTTCAATGCATTTGTTTTTATTCACGATCCTGCAGTGTATATACCCCACCTGATTCAAGGGAGGATTCAGGTCATACAGTAAATCATATAGCATGTAGTATACCATATGGTATATGGCTTCGGCATGCAAATAGCCCGGCTTGGCCGTGAGCACTGTGGCTAGATGTATCAAGGAGCGAAGGGAGACCAGACAGGGGGAAATGGACGACTTCTCTAAAGAATCTCTGCAAGGGCGTGACAAAAAAAAACAGGAAAAAACATTGTTTGAGAATTTCAACATCTTCTATTGATTTGATTATTATAAAAGTAATTTGATAATAATCAGATCAAATGTAAGATATTTTCTTTGTAATATTGGTAAATGAGCCCCCTGACTAATCCAGATACCCACCTAGAAGTGGGGAACAAATAAATGATTCCCTAGTTATTCGCTAATCATTCCCGCGGCAGCAGGCTTTCAGTTGACTGGCATGAGGGTCCCATCAGTGCCTCCTTCCCCCTGTGATTACATGAGATTGTTGCCTCTATTCAATTAGTCGACAGCAGCAAGACAAAACTGTTGACTATTTACAACCTGATGAGATGAGCTGCTTTCACCTCTTGGTTTCCAGGTGTCCCCTTAGGGATGGGATTTTGCACATGTTACGAGCTACCATTAGAAGCAAACAGGTGGTACTGTAACAGAATGTATACGCGTGGCAACAATGTATTCAAGATTATGTGTTGAGTATATTTCTGAGTTGATAATCCAGGTATGATGTTGAAGGCAGCATAAGGTACACCACGGTGCCTACAGAATTACATTGGTCACGTGTGCTCAGTGTGAACCGGCTCTTAACTGTGAAGAGAACGGGGCATCAGTGGTGGACCTGGCGATTCTGGTGTTTTCTGGCGAATGCCCATCGAGCTCCAGGTTGCTGGGCTGTGAGCACAGGTCCCATTAGAGGACGTTGGGCCCTCATAACACCCTTGTGGAGTCCGTTTCTGACAGTTTGGTAAGAAACCAGTAGCCCGTTGGAAGGACAGAGCAATTATCAGTGTCCATAATCCACCATTTCCAGCAACTACAGCCTCGCAGACCTTTGGATTTCTAGCTGTCAATTTGTTGAGGTCATCTAAAGAGATTTCAACCTGATGCATCTCCCACAGGTTGGATTGGGTTGATGGGCACTTCTTACGTACCATACGGTCAAGCGGCTTCCACAACAGTTTCATGGGGTTGAGATCCGGTGACCGTGCTGGCCTCTCCATGAGACAGAATACCAGCAGGCTGATTATTTCCTAAATTGATATTGCAGCTGTGCTTTGGGTCATTGTCCAAAAATTGGAAATAGGCTCAAATCAAGTGTCTTCCACAAGGTTTAGCAAGGGGTTACAAAATGGAGTGACCGTTTTCAAGATTCCTTTTACCCTGTACACATTTTCCACTCTACCACCACCAATGCGCCGCCAGACCATTACATCGCCTCCACCATGCATGACATGTTCAATTTAAAATGATACATTCCTCATTTTAAATGTAACCAAACTCGCCATTGGAACGCAGGAGTGATGGTTGTTGATAATGGACCTCAGCACGCCTATGTAGACATCCAATTAAAAGTTAGGTGTTTCCAGTCATTACCAACATTGATAATTTATACACTGTAGCGTTTCTGGGTCCATAGAAAAGCGCTATATAAATGTTATGTATTATTATTATTATTATTAATGTACGGCTGATCAACTTGATTTAATTTTAATGGACAAAACATTTGCTTTTCATTCAAAAACAACAACAGTGCCTAGTGACCCATAAACTTGAACATTGTGATTTTAAACATCAGTAAAGCTCACAAATTGTGTGATAGGATTAAACTTTAGATAAAACTGATGGTCGTATAGTTGTGTATATATTTAAGAATGGTAAATCTTAAATTGCAAAGAAATCTGAACCTATAATACCAAGAAATCATCTTATAGCAGTAACTGATTTCAGGTAGAGTTTGTTGATGTGGAACTGTAGTGTGAAAACGGATAACTGCAAACCCAGATTGCCAATTATCTGCCTCGGTGATGCTACTGGTTCTGAGGAACCCCACGCATATTGTTCCAATTGTTAACAGCTCTGGTTTCAGAAATATATATCCAGTATTAACATTTTTGTGGAATATTTTGGAGTGTCGGCACTCACAAGCCATCTCTCATGCAGCATTACAATTCATTAACAATGAAGCTTTGGTTCACACCGCTTTCTTTTATACACTGTTTGTTGGGATCCCTTGTCTTCTAGGAGGGCAGACATAGGTTCCTTTTGTTTATAAAGCCATCCTGCATTCACATCCTAGTTAACTTTCTTTATAACTAATTGGAAAAATAGCACCTATAAAACGCACTCAACTGAAGGGACCACATGTTCATTCCAAGATGGAAAAATCCCTGTTTACCTACAATGCCACCCACTCTGCTGCAGGAAGACCTGAATGTTGACCTCCACTGGGCCTTTTACACAGTTAAAACAATCTCAGTCTTCAGAGTATAAACCATCTGGGAAAAAATTTTGAAGATTTTTTATAACACTGTTACTAGAAATGATTATATTAATCTTATATTACCATGCGAGAAGTCAACATTTGATCCATTTAAAGTCTAGCCGTGTTATAGCATAAGCACAATTCATGTTCTGTCGCGGTCCTATTATAGCATTATATTTTCATCATGTGATTAGCATATTTGTAAAAGTAGGAGTGCACAAAAATATTTAGAATAGAAAAATGTTCGGTGAACAGTTTGAAAATCAAAATGAGTTTCCTTATTCATAGTCAATGATGCCAAACGGTTTGAGCAACATCTTAGTACATTATGGTATAATTCCAGTATAGCTTCTACATAATCCAAAGAACATGGAGAAACTAAAGTACCTGTGCTTGCTTCATAGTGTAATCCACAGAGGCAAGGAAGGAATGTGGTATTCTACTCCCCTGAAGATACTCCTAGCATTGTCACTCTATCTGCTCCTCTCCTACTCCACTGAAGATACTACTAGCACTGTCACTCTATCTGCTCCTCTCCTACTCCACTGAAGATACTACTAGCACCCTCACTATTTGCTCCTCTCCTACTCCACAGAAGATACTCCTAGCACTGTCACTAGATCAGATCCTCTCTTACTCCACTGAATATTCTCCTACTACTGTCACTACCTGCTCCTCTCCTACTCCACTGAAGATACTACTAGCACTGTCACTACCTGCTCCTCTCCTACTCCCCTGAAGATACTACTAGCACCCTCACTATCTGCTCCTCTCCTACTCCACAGAAGATACTACTAGCACCCTCACTATCTGCTCCTCTCCTACTCCACAGAAGATACTCCTAGCACTGTCACTAGATCAGATCCTCTCTTACTCCACTGAATATTCTCCTACTACTTTCACTACCTGCTCCTCTCCTACTCTACTAAAGAAACTACTATCACTGACACTATCTGCTCCTCTCCTACTCCACTGAAGATACTCCTAGCACTGTCACTAGATCAGATCCTCTCTTACTCCATGCTCTCTCCTACTCAGCCTGACAACCTGTCTACAAATCCACATTTGATTTTCCAAACATTCTCAAGTATATGTATGTTCTCCTTTTATTGAATATTAGTCAGAGCATTGAATAGCACTCCTGTGTTAATCTAGCAGTACCACCATAAACACTGTCATGCCTCCTTTCACATTTTAGGCAAGCTTGGTTTTTCGATCAGGCTACATCTTTATCTGTCTTTCAAGTCCATTGCACCCGGGCTTTTTGTTACATTTATTTCATTTGAGGGGAGCACATCAAAAGCAAGCAATAATTGAGATGATTTAGCCTGGCCTGTGAGAAGGATTAGCACAGGAAAATCGAATTGGGGGTTATTAGTGCTATTCCAATGCAGAAAACTGCTTGGCTCTAGCTCCAACCGACACAGATACATCCAACCGGAGAAAATCTATTTTTTACCAGACCAAAGTAAATAAACATATAAGAACAAAAATTAATCATCATGAGTATGGAACAATGCAAATAAAATGTTCCCAATAAAAATCACTATTTTATATAAAATATCTGCCAGTGGTTGAAATCCGTTGGAATCCACTCCGCAATAACGAGACTAAAGTCTTGACTTAAGTCCCTCAACATTGTCATCTCAACGAAAAGATCTAGCCAAGAATAATGACAAGTGCTCAGCATCAAAACAAGTCACTTTAGGGCTTAAATTGCAGTTGGCCTGGAACAGGGAATGGGGTGCTGTTAACGTAAGCACTTACATTACGCATATTTGACAGTCAGGATCTCCAGACAACCTGGTTCAGTGCCTCACTTAACATCCCAAATGAAGCTTCAATCATTAATACTATCAGGAAAGGTAGAGGGAATATGCATCATGCACTCACACAACAAGGACCTTCATCTACATTTTCATCACATCTGAGATCAAGTAAAGTGATCCATGCATTTCTATGATATACATGATGTACACCATTGCAGTTCATTTCTAAGAACTATAAAACAAAAGAGTGGAAACACAGTAAAAGCCCTTTAACGAACACAGTTGTTATATCAACAAAAACTAAGTGCCACCCAGATGCAACATCTGTTTGAGGAAAACATCTGTGGAATGTAGGAATGTAAGTGTGTTTTGATAAATGTCGAGTGTTACCTTAGCCCACATTAGAGCATTGGTGAAAACAGTTGTTCTTACACAAGTCTTGATAACTTTCATCTGCATACAAACACTTCCCACAAATAAGTTGCTTGCATTAGACATGTGGCATGAGGTGCCGATCCCAGCACACCTGGCAGTTCCTCCTCCAGCGAGAAGCTGAGCATTCCAATCCAGCAGAGCAATCTTTGTTGCTGCCCGGGCCTCCGTGGCTCTTGCAGATTTCCAATGCCAGACTCATTATTAAGTATGTCCTACTCTACCGCTATTAAGGCACTGCTTGAACAAAATGTGTGTGTTGACAGCAGCCAAATCCATGATGCTGTAGAACACAGCCACAGGCCAATGGCGTCCTTCCACCGAGTACAGCCGTGCCATTAGATCCAAAGAAACCACACCACCCTATTGAATAAAATGGTTTAGGATTCCTATTGTAAACCAAAACAATTATTTAAAAAAATAAAGGCTGTAACGATTATGACATTTTGTTGACAGTTATGTGTCGCCCAAATAATAGCGATTTATTGTTTATATTGTAAATTGTATGCCACTCTCATAGTGTAAACCTAATAACATTTTAGACCTAAAAATACAGGTGATGGATCCGAAGACGTATTTTCAAACTTTTGAGCTTAAACACTCCGCTGCAAATATTAGAGTAATTTCAAAATAGCCTCCTCAAGTGGCGGAACTTGTTCCAATGCTCAGTTAATTCAGTTAAAAATGTACAAGGATGACTCATTTTATTTTCAAACGTTAGTGTGCCATGAGACAACATATTTTTCTATCCATGCATTTTAATGCACGTTTTCATATTAGAAAATATGAATGGAAATGACAAAAGTTGGTTTTTAAAACTAGATAGATCTAGACTAGCTCAGTCTATCAGAGGGAATGTGTCTGAAACATGTTTGTCTATTACACAATAATGTTGCAAAATGACATAATGCCTTGGTGCAGAACAATTCTAAACTATTATAACCCAGACTAACTTTCCAAAGAGCTGTCAAACGCTCTTCTGCAACCATGCGCTAAACATCCTAACTGATGGAGAGCGACACATTTCCTGTGGTGTTTGTTGAGACGTTTCTAACGTTGGTGTTATTCAGATTGGAAACATATGATTTTGTAATCAAAATATTGTGCTCAAATAATCGCAATCATGTAATAATTGCTAGTCATACCACACTACATGAATTGCATACCTTCATTTACATTGCGATGCATATGGTGTTATTGACATACCTTTGGGTGATCGTAGTGAGCAATTGTTGGTAATTGCCTCCGATTTTCTCATTGTTATTTCTGTATCGATGGCAACTGTGTCGTCTTGCCATTCTTTACCACGCTTGTTAAAAATAGCTGCTATGCAAGTGCATTATTTTGTCCAGATGGTGGAAGCTTACGTCTTGCTTTGTTCATAGTTAACTAGGATGGTTTTTATTTGCAAGCAGTATGTTTGCCAATGACAGTGATGTGGAAAAGCATTGTGCACAGGGCCGTGTCATTGGGAACATGGTTATAGTTCATTTTCATAAATACAAATGCAATAACGCCCAGATTTCTGGTGAAACCGAGAAAATGTATTACAAAATGCTTTAGTGATATTATTAGTGCTGATATAATGTTAAAACAAAGTAGTCTAGACAACACTTGATTGTATCAAAGTACTGAAATAAACGAAATGTAAGATGGTTGCAAAATCTGTTTTACTGCACCTTTATGAAATGTTATTATAGACATATGCCATTCCACCACAGTGTCTTAGACTTGCATTAGATCATGACAGTAAGCATAGTTAATATAATTCAGCATATAAAGTCAAATGACAGGTCCTGGCTGACAAGTAGGAGATTGCATACAGTTAACAACGTAATCGTCTTACCTGAATTGGATGAAGCACAGCATAGGTGGAGAGGCATGCAAGAAAAATAAAGATTGTTAGTGGGAAGGCTATTTGTTAAATGAGTAGTATACATTTCATTTTTTACGAATGGAGCAAAAAACCTTGATTAGTTGACTGAAATAGGTTAAATTAATTGGGTTTAATCACTTTACAAAGTAACAAGATTTGTAATCAGATTTAAGTTGGTGAAGGAAGTCATGGGAGGCTTCCTGCTCAATGTTGTTATGGAAGTAAGTAGTTAGCTGGTTAACTCTACCTCTGACACAAGCGATTTGCTAGCAATCGGTTGTTTACATTGCAGCGTCTGTTGGGATGAGAGGTCATTTGTAAAATCTCATGTAAGCTAAGTAGTTACTAACTCCGTAACAGCAAGTACATAGCTTACTGTTTGTAGTACATATTTAAAGTCATGTATACAGCACTACATCAACAGCTACCATGGTACTCTTCATGGCTGCCAAACAAGCAGTACAACACATTGGTGCTTTCAATAATGGATTGTTTTGTGCAACGCATTTGGGGAAGCTGATTTTAGCTTTAGCTTGGTTTCTAATGTGCAACAATAACCAGCAACTGCAGTCATTTTAACTATTGTATTGATTTTATAATCCATACCACTGTAATAATATATTGTTAAATAATTACAAAATCTTCAGTTCATAAAGAAATGAAAGCTAAGTTAAAGAAGCTAGCTAACAACATAGACCTGTTGCCCAAAACAACCAGTAATATTTATGCAGGGGAGGAAGCCACAAGGTAATGTGTTTCACCTATTGAGAGCATTGTCTGCGCAAAATGTTTGTTTTGCAATTGTGAAAAGTATGTCTACATAATATTTACATGTTATTTTTACGTAGAAATAGGCCCATAGTGCACACCTCTATATTTAAATAGTCATTATTAATTTAGCGTTACAAATTCCACTCCCCTATTTATTATTAACACAGGAAAATTATTCTCTTAGCCACTTGACGACAACTATATTTTTCATAAGAACCTTATTTTTCAAAGGGAGGCTTGATTTGACCAAGTTAATGGAAATACTTACGAGAACACTTATTATGTTTAACTATATAGCTTTGACCTCAGGTAAATGTACTGCACCAGTGTAAGTAGGCAATGTGTACATGAAAGTTTAACTTCCGGTTATAACAGAGAAAAGTTCCTTGGAACACTTTTATAAATGTTTGGCCTGGTTGAGCTCCCAATAAATGTTCCATGAACACACGCCCAGCAATCATTTGAGCACATCTCATGCTTTTCTTAAAGTCTTTCTGTTCAAGGCATATTAACAGTGCTCACAAGTGCTGGTGCAAATTGACTCATCCATAGGGGATAGCAAGTAGTTCCTCGTTCAGCAAGCATTAGTCCCAAGCACTGCAAAAACAAGCGAAATGTCTTTGCAACATATCTTTTGAAAGATGCCGGGCTAAGTGATTGTCCCAATGTTTATAAAAAAAATGCCATAGGACTGAAAGAACCCAAGCGCACAGGAGGCTCCATCATTGTCAGAATGTCAGAATTAAAAGCCACCAAGACTCTTCTCAGGGTGGTGACTAAGACCCCAAAGGGCATTCTAACAGAGCTTAAGAGTGTCTGCAACAAATCGTCATACAGGCATTCAGACAGAAGCCACTCGTGAGTAAATGGCATGAAAAAGCCCTGAAGGACACTGAGATCATGAGATTAAATAGGTTCTAAAATAATATTAACCAGATAATAACACGCTTTAGCATTTTGGTGTCAGCACAAAGGATAGCTTCTCAGTGGGAGGGAGACTGGTTAAAATTGAGGGAAGAATGAACAGAAAAAATTACTTGTATTGGGGCAAAGATTCAAACCTTCTCGCAACGGCACGTATGGATATGTAATCCTGGAGGAGCTGGACTACCTGTGCAACCTGAATGGATGGCAGGTTCCACCTCATGCTACCAGTGGTGACAAGAACACTAGCAAAAAACTAGAGAAAAATCAGTCAGGAAGGATAATTAGAGAGCTATTGTCAGTGGCCCCCACCTGCAAAAACATTCCCTTTTTAGGGGTTGTCTTGCTGGTTCCTCTCCAGCGCACCAGTTGTCACTTTCATTTGCACCAAAACAGGTTACATTGATTCACAATTGCTTTTGCTTCCTAACTGGACATATTGATATCCCTGAAGGCTAATTGACGTACCGTAAAACATATTTAAGCAGTGTATAATAATTACAGCCTGACAAAATGTCATGTCCACCACAGCAGACACCATCTCGCTTTCTTGGTTGGTCCACGGGTTTCGGTCTCTCTCTGGACAGTGATATAACGCTCAAAGGGTTTTCTTTTTTCAGCTTATAAAACCGATTTGAAAACGGCAGGCATGAAAGTAAAAGGCCCCCAGGCCCCCACTGTAACACTCTATTAGGCCTTGGATTCAGCAAGCTTCTAGGCCTCCCTGCAGATGAGTCCTTACCACCTTCACTGTGACCTTCTTGTTGCTGACAAGCTAGCATGAACGGTACCACGTAATAGGATGTAGTATTTAGGGGGTGTTTGTGTGTGAGGGAGAGAGAGAGAGAGAGAGAGAGAGAGAGAGAGAGAGAGAGAGAATGTGAGTGAGTGATTGAGTATATGTGATGAACGTGTGGGTGCCTGGATGTGGGTATAACTATGCACAATTATTATCAGTCAGTGCTTAGACATCATCTTTGAAACAATATCATACCTGCATACCCTGGCCCCTGCTTATTAGGGACTCATTTGTTGTGGAGGCTGTCCAGAAATGGGATAATGTGGACCTGTGGCCTATTCATAGTGCTCAGGCTCAGATGTGCGTGTGAACACAGTATTGTTATTTCTTTTTACATTTATAAAAGTGGAAAGGCAATTGGCAAACTAGTGTAGCAATGTGGAGACCAGCGTTCCCAGTTTGGCCGAAAGTGTGTTATAAAACGACCTATTGAGTTTGTGCGTTCAGATTGGCATACTTTATGGATGCATTGGCTACAAGTGTTAATGGTTACAGAGAAAGTACTTCAACAATCACTTTTAATGTTAAAGCATTCAGAAAAAAATTTAACAACATGAATTTGGGGCTATTTCCAAAGCTGAACACAACGGCATCACTCTGGGCGGATTTGCTGCAAGAAGGTGGTGTCCAAAAACCCCACAGATCAACAACCAGCTCTGGATCCACCATGTGTATAATTACAGTATTATTAGGTTTATACTATAATAGCTGCATAAAATAAATAACATCAATTAAATAATTTATCACAATTATTTGCGTGACAGTTAATCACCAACTAAAATTTGATAATTGTGACAGCCCTAACCATAGGGGAACTAGAACTGAGTGTTAAAAGGGTCTTTCATATCCTGTAAAGCTAGTACGAATTCAGTTTACACTGGCATTACATCCCTTTCAGAAACATTTGCTCAATGTTATTTTCCCAGCCTTACATTGGAAAGCCTGGTCTAAGAGGTCTGTGTAGGCAATATGTTTGTGCTCATTTAACCAGATGACACAGTGTATTTGTTAAGGACATCTATTATTAGATATGTGCACCGCTTGTTAAAAACTGTGAATTCATCATGCATACCTCCTCTGCAAATAAAATTAAAGTGGAAAACAAATTATGCACCGAAGGAGACGAAGGACACTGTTCTCACAAGGATTTGATATACTACCGAGCTATAATCAATAATATCAATACAAGTAATGGCAGAAATAGTACAATAATAGTAAAATAATAATCATAATTTATTACATTTAAAGAGTGCTTTTCATAATTTAGAATATCTGTGCATGTAATAATTGTGAAACATGTTGATTATCATTATTGCGGGTGGGGTTAGGAGGGACAGGCTATCACTTGACCTGAGGGTGCGGGTGGGGTTATTGAGGGACAGGTTATCACTTGACCTGAGGGTGCGGGTGGGGTTATGGAGGGACAGGCTATCACTTGACCTGAGGGTGCGGGTGGGGTTATGGAGGGACAAGCTATCACTTGACCTGAGGGTGCGGGTGGGGTTATGGAGGGACAAAAGTTCCTTGAGATACTAAAGTCAACTGCAGTGAATACAATTGTAGGTCATAATATACAGTATCAACCCACAAACACAGAAAGACAGTTTTATAGAAAATGTCAAGGTGCGTTTAACCAGATGACAATTTGGTTGTGGCCAGCACCAGGCTCGCTAGGGCAGGCGTGAGATCTGATTCGGAAGGTGTATTGGGTGCCTTAGCCAGCTGGAACAGTGCAAGAGGGCATGAATTAAGGCACACATCCTCTCTGCCAGCATCCAGCCTCGAGGCTAGGTTATTTTGATCCGGCTCAGGCAGCTTACTGCCCGTTAGTCTCTAGTCCAAGAGCTGACACTACTATCACTGATCCACTATGATGCAGCCAACACATAATGAAGAGAATCTCCCCCCACACACTGACCCAGTGGCTCTTGCTCTCGCCTCCACCGTGCTTTCTGCTCAAGTTCTCCTTCTGACATCATGGTCCAATCCACCCACAAATGTAGTGTGGATGTGCCAACTCTGGTGCGTCACTGCGATGGGAAAAGCTGGGCTGCCGGAGGTTGACCAAAGAGCACTGAATATTCATGGTTTCCCAGAAGCTACAATCAGTCAGTATGTCTGACCAGGCAAAAGCAGAATATGGCTTAATGCTTTCTCTGACTGGCCTTTCCTCTCACAAGGCAGGACCAATTGTCAAGGGAAAAAGGTTATAGTGCTACTTCACCTAATGTGGCAGGAATGAAGGAAAAAAAGGCGTTGAAAACATAAAAAAGTACACATTCTACATGTGGGTGGTTTTTGAACCCACAATCTTCTCATTAGTTGTGGACTTGCTCAGCCAACGTATCCATACACATAACAGTAAACCATGACAAACACCTATTATCACCACATGATGAAGTACAGAGCAGATCAGTATTCATTTTCTGCATATCCAATAATTCCATATCCCGTTGGCTGTTTGACCTTATTACTAGTCAGCTTCAGCAGCTGCCGAGAATTACTTTTTGAGTTGTAGCTTTCTTCTGGATGGATTTGTACATTACAAAAGCTTCACTATTCATACAAGTGATGTGAAAAATACCAATGCATTTAACACACCTAAATCGTTTTACTTACAGTTCACAGACACAGATAGAAATAGTCTGCCTGGTGATTACTGTCCACCGGCAGAAGGGTTTCCCTAGAAAACATGTTGGCTGCTTGTCTTGGTTTCTCTTTCTTTGACTTGAGGAGTACGAGAAAGCCTCTGAGACTATGTTTCTGAGGGCTTGATAAGTATCTTTATAGTGCACACCAACCCTTCAGTTAAGGGGCATTCCATATATTATTTGTACAACATGCTATGTTGAAAAAGATAAAATGAAAACCTATGACATTGTTTTTGAAGCACAAAGACAAAGTATTTGGTTTAGCTATCACATATTTGCCACTCTGTCTAAGTCCTTAATACAGTGCCTTCAGTCACCCAGATCAACAGGCTGTTATAATGCATTCCGGTTCTCAAATCACCTTTCTTTGTTAGCCCAACTGACACTTTACATCTTCTTGACAAGTGTTTCTATAAGTATTTACAGACAAACAGTCGTGGCTGCAGGTCTTTTCTTTTTCTCTGAACTTCACCAAAACAAGTCTAATTTTCACTAAACTATCCAGATGAATTAGTGCACGTGCAGGTCACCTTTCTTATTCTCAAAGCGCTCTTCATGTACACTAGGCTAGTTCTAGCTCATCTCACTTAACTTAGAATTACTTGTCTGCTGCTGAAGTGACCGGTTCCCTTACAGCCCCTTTGCTGTAGGACTCTTAATAGCTTCCCTGATGATCTTTGTCCTGTCATCAATTTTGGAGGGGCGTCCTTATCTTTCCTGGTAGTGCCATCTTGCCTCCACTTGGTTTTCACAGTTATCCATGATTTATCTATTGCCTTAGATTTTCTCTTATAGCTCTCTCCTGGGCCTCATTTATCAAGCGTCTGTATTCACAAAGCTGTGCAACAACCATGCATGCAATCAGTGAGGGATTTATCAATTATAACATTCGCACAAATCCATAACAAGGAGTACTCACAATGTCAAAAGGTGGAATAAGAGAACTGCTTCTTAAACATTGACTAGTTAATGTTGTTTTTGCGTCAAAAATATACAAATATCCAAGTACCTTTCCTCCTTGGGCTAGGTAACTTTTCAATTGGACCTCACACAGAACAACCAAGCCAACAAATGTCTGTAAAACTGTTTCATACACTTTCCATACACTCTCGCTCAACAGGTTCAAAGGATTTTATTTGTATATTTTGTAATTTAACATTGGATTTCCTAGCAGTGTGAATACAATAGTCATGGGATAGTATGATGAATCACACTTCTTTTAATTGTCTATTATGTTACGATATATTACCCATTTGTTGTCAACATAAATATTGTTGTTCACAAGATCATGTTAAATGTGAAAAAAAGGTCTACTATGATTTCTCATGCAATTTTAATAAGGGTATGTAGACTCTGATATCCACTGTATAATGCATACAGCTTATGTTGGGAACACGTATTTAAGTAATAATTGACACTATTAGACATATTTTGATATTATATGGTTGGCAACCAACAGTTTAGCTGCTGCTGTAGATTTATCAGATCTGAACATTTGCCATGTTATACATTCAGTGACAAGACAGAGGCAGCAGTAAAAAAGTGAAAATGTTGAGCAGATTTTTTAAATGCCTGAATTAACACTGAACAATGATCGCAATATGCCAAAGACATATGCGTACACACACGCACAAGCACCTTTTCAGGGAGCAATGAACAATGAGCCGCCATGATCATTATCATAATGGCAATCATGTAATAACACCCCTGCGATGGCCCTGGATTTGTACCAAAAAGGCCCGTAATAATTGTGAAATGTGAAATATTGTTGGATCAGACAATAGCTCTGTTTATCGGCCACTGGAATACCTCACTCCCTCTATCAGAATCAAAGCTGGCTGTAAATTACCTTTAAACAGCGGTAGGAATAGTACAGCTTGAGAGGGATTATGTGAAGAGACGGAGAGGGTTGTTTTTGAAGTCTGTTTTTCGGCTCACCTCGTCCACTACCTCAAACCCCTCTAGACGGGGAGCATGGTGACAGAAACCAGCAGCCGTTTGAAGCTTGACGTCAAAAGCAATAACAAGAAAGAAAAGACAACATTGGAAAAATCTAAATAGACACGTTTACTTTAACCTCTTAATGTCATTTAGAATACAAGCTGGGTGAAACATACAGCAACGTAGACTACACAGAGGATAAAACATTGGGATATTTTGATTTTTATCATGTTAGGTTCACTCACAACACGCAATCAATGTGTTTTGACTGAAAAAGGAAACTCAACCTTACAGTACAGCAAATTACATTATTACTAATTTGTAACCAAGCTAGACAAACTTTTTGGTTTAAAGTAGAACTAATGGAGTGTACTTTTTATTTGAACCCAACATTCAAATCGGTTCATATAATACCGGAAGGGAAAATATGATGCCATCCGTCCTTTCAAGCACGCACACAGACACGGGCATTTTAACATTGTCAGAATTTACGTAGAATATTTTAGACTACATTTGATACATAGGCACCCGAGTAGCCAAACAGCAACCAAAAACACAGGAAATACACTACATTAGCCCGCACATAATGAAGATATCACAAGAAATCCTACACCAAGAACAACAGACCAAACAACCACCTACAGGCTGGCTATCTCCCTCAATGCACATCAACCAAAAACACAACAGCAAGATGAACCGAAACCTAATGAAGGGCAGGTAAACTTTTTTCAGCTTCTTGTCAAAAATGTTTTCTCACTTCAGCAGGTTGTCTGTTCATGCATACTTCTGTCCCAACCCGCGTTATGACAACTAAATGGAAACGTGTCTGTTCGCGTGGCAGTTTGATTGATGCCAAATGGATTGAATTGACAATAACACATATGCCAACACATGCCAACAGTGGATAGCAGAGGTTACATTCCACATAACTGATCAGGTAGCAAAACATTTCACCGGCTCACCAAAAGACATGCTTATGTATATCCAGCCATCTTTTAATAAAAATGAATAAGGAAAAGGGCAAACTCACTCACTATCATGACATCCTCTTAACTAATAGGGCTACACTTGCTGCGTAAATAAATAGCCAGCTTGCTCTAAAAATAAAGAAACTAGCCTATAAGCAAGGTTAGGACTGACTTGTGATCACTGACCTGACATTCCCAATCTTAGTGTGAACCATATTTGTCAAAATTATTCAGTCTTTTATTATAAAAATACTGCATCATCCTAATTGCATCAACTGAAGAACAAGCTTGTCATTTAAAGCTGCTATTTATAAGACTTTTAGGGCACAATGGTCTATCTTTCAGTTTGCATTGACTTGTAGTAATTTTACACTGATTTTAGAAACTCACAGTACTATCCCCTCCTCCGAAACCAACTCGTTTGCTAAAAGATGGAGGATGAGACCTGTTGTGTTATTGTTTAAAATCGTGTAAACGTTAGAGGCAATATTCTACACAGTGTCCTTTAACACCTGACACCAATATTTATTGTACTCCTATGCAATATATTGGCGAATGATGGCAACTGAACTGCATTAGTGTATGCTGCCTCAAATTTTATCATGGAATATATTTTTTTAAATATAATTATAAAAACTCTTATACAACTCTTATCAATGTCATAACAAACTATGAATGTAATATAAATATTAAATAATACATTGTCTGTTTTTTTCATATCTGAAAAGTAGTTAAAATGCTGCCAGTTCCACTTTAAAAAGAATAGCAGTTTAGGTCATAATAAGTGTGAGATGCATTATAAAGTCCTCTGTGTAATGACTCACAGGGAGAGCTAATTAGCAAATGGCAGCGTGGCTGTGGGGTTTCTGTAATGTTACACCCAGTCAGTAAGGCATTATTAAGCGGAAAAGAAGAGAGATTCCTCAAGTTTGCTTGCTTCCCAGCATTCAACACTGCCTGGGCAAAATATCAAAAATCATTGAGAGTTGCCTCAACGCACGTCTGTGTGGGACAAACTATTCTTGTCCCCAAACACTTCTGGTGGAACGATACTTAAAATGTAAAATATAAGTTGAGAGACATTCCTGGTGCAATTGCCCTAAGGATAGTAGAGCATACAGCATAGATTCTCAACACTTCACTAAATCGAGGCAGAACAAGTGAGATTGAACTTGTTCATCGTGATATGATAATGTTTCTATATTAGCTAGCTAGCTTAGTAAGGGAGCATTGCATTTGCTGTAACATATTTTCTTTTGTGAAATAAGGTGTAAGAAAAGCCAAGCACTAGCTAGATTGTGTGTATTGACAAGAGTTTGTTAACGTAATCAAATATCAGTACCACCACTGCATGTGGAACCATATATTTCACTTGACTAAAATACAGAAATACTGTACACTTCACTCAGTAAGGTTACCCATCAAAATCGGTCATTCCAAGTCAGTCCAACTGTAAATGATTCTATGCACTGTCCTCAAAATTGACCGTAGAGCATGACAAGGTCAGGAAAAAACAGACATCACGTTATTCCACACACAGTCGTAATTTGTTCCCCACACAGACGTTTCCTCGAAAATCCTTAGAAGAACAATTTAGGGGGGATAGGAAATTATTTTGGGGGGGATAGGAAAATTAAAAAGGAGATTTAAAATTCCCTTTGACATTTTCCCATGAAGAACTTGAATAGGACCATCCCCTGACAGTTCCAATGTGAATGTTCCTTAAATGCAACAGGCCTGTAATTGGCCATCCGTTTAGACGGGCAGGGGTACTTTCCATAACACGGATGCTGCTGACCTTGACAGGAGTACTGGAGGTTTCTTCTTCATCATCCCCCTCTCCATCATCATCATCACCATCTTCAACCACCCTTTAGCCCAGACATACTTGTTTATAACAAGAGCTAACAACATTAGCCCCCCTCTTAGATTCTGATTGACAGGTGTGTTGGGACAAGGCACTAATTGGGGCTAAGTAGTCTCCAATATCTGTGTGCTGTCATGCCGATCAAGGCTGCGGGATAATAAATGGGTAATTCATCATGTTTTTCGGGTTTTGTGTATATTATTATATAATTCAGGGAAGAAACAGTGTTTACTATACCAGCTCTGTTTTTGTTTGTGTGCTAGCATTCCTGATATGAGACCCTCAGTGTTTTGGAACTGTACTTTTAACTGTATGTTGTTATATTACAACATTACTACCTTCAGAAAGTAGTCAGTTATGATGCACTGTTATTTACAGGAAAAATAACTTGTAATCAAACAGAAATACTTTTCAGTGTACAATTTGTATTTTACATTTTCTGAAAGTGTACAGAATTTCCCAAAACCATAAACAACACCATATTGACAGAACCTCAGACTTCTCACACAAAGCTAAACATAATACCTAAAAGCATATAAATGACACTTTGTCCTCAAAGGCAACAAATACAAGGATACTATTGAATAACAACGGCATACTCGTGAGACGAATTAGAGACAATTTGTTTTAAATTCTATGCATTTTGCACTTTGCATGATATTATTGAGAAAATTATATCTAGACAAAAATGGTGTAGTGTACAAAAAAAATACACATGTATCAATATGGTTAATTCTTTGTGGGATTTTGCACTGTAATTCACCAACACTTGATGTTTTTTGACAGGTATTGATTTATAGTAATACAAATATATGTTTATTCCGCCTATGCATCCAGTATCCAGCAGATTTTCAGGCTATATTTCCTGATGGTCGGTATGTAACAAAAAGGTCTGTAAGGATGGGGACAGTGAAAACATCAGAAAGGCCAATATGTCAATCATTCTAGGTTCTGGTTGTCCAGAATGATTATAAATCAGGGCCCTCTGTTATTTTGGGGACAGTATTCAAAGGTTTGAATACATTTGCAATATATAAATGTATACTGACCCTTGTAACATCCACATGCCACAACATTTTTATTAATAATACAAACTTGGAAAGAACCCTTATCAACTTTGAATTACACATTGATCAAAGGCATTTTGAAACAATTAAAATTATGTAGAAAATACTCCAAGCAGCTTTTTGATTAAACAATGGTTTTCCTACAAGGCTATCTCATCATTTCTGTATTTGAAACTCACTTACTGTAACAGTTGCCTTGTCAGGTTTGAAATACGCACGGATCAAATGCTTCATTAGAATAAAAGTAAAAGCATTTGCATAACCCCAAGTTGTTACCGAAAAGGTACAGGATGTGCTGGTTATCTAAGGGGTTGTGATCCTGAAGCTCTCGTAATACAGGCAGAACAAGAATATTTGTTCTTTTGTTAAAGCATGTAGCAATGCATCTCAAGAGGACTATGATCACTCAGTGTTAGTCTTTATATAAATATATGGCTTTTGACATGTTAACAGTTTACAGGGAGCAATGTTAAGGTCTTGGTGGTGAAGGAGGAGGAACATGACCAGTCCAGCAACTCTGCCACTGCTGTGCTTCGGTACTGACTGAGAGATAAACATTAAAGCCATTCAACTTCATATCGGTAGAATGCGTTCAGAATCAATTCACAAGAGTTAACACTCCCATTTAAGTCATTTAGCAGACATTCTTATCCAGAGTGACTTACATTAATGAGTGGACACATTTACATACTATTCACACATCCAGGGAGATCAAACCGACAACTCCGGCTTTAAAGGCACCCCACACTATCAACTGAACTACACCGGCTAGACCACGTTCTAGAAACTGTATTTTATGAAACCCTCATGTGAGGATTCTCAACAGAACAACATTTGGGGGATGTTAAGTGAGGACTAGGATTCTGTTTGACACATCCCCCAGACACATGTTTCAGTTTTATAAACATTGTACCCATTCTATGCCAAAAATGATCACTGATATTTACACTTAATTATGAACTTTTTCCATAGTATTAAGCCATGCTAAGAAGAAAACATGGTGTCATGGAGCCTTTTTATTCTTTCCTCTTTGTTTCAGTGAGCACATTCGTAGCAGAGCCTGATAAGAATGTCACTATTGGGAGACATAACGTACAAATAGGGGTAAAACAGCACAGATTAAAACAAAAAAGAACATATCACCCCTTAATATAGAACTAGTCCTCCAGCTGCAAATGGAAACACACTAAAATGGCCTTGGATGATGGATATACACTCAGAGGAAGCAATTAAACCACTCCACCTCCAATGCTGGCACTGATTATCAAAACAATGATCAATTGCTCTGTCCCTTAAACCTAGTTGATCTGTCAAAATGTCAAAAATCTAGCAGCAAGTAATGTTCAGTCAGCATTAAATAGTTCAAGTAGGCTAATTGGAAGATTCTAGACAGTACTTAAAGAAAATAATTATATTTAGTAAAATGCAATACTAGATCATTAGTATGAGACCAATATATAGTAATCAAAAGTGTTTCTCTCTCACAGCTATTAAAAAAAATAGAAAAACAAATGACAGACAAAATGAATGGCAATTGCAGGATTGGCTTCTCCAAGGGTTACACTTCTGTTCTCTGACACGTTTTGACTTGAAGACACCAAAACATTGTCCAGCTGAATTGACATGGAGCCTAAGGATTGCTAACCCAATTCAATAGTATGCAATATATTATGAACACTACAACTACAATTAAAGTTACAGTTGCAGTTAACATGGGGTATTACAGCCTGGGGTTAAGGTTTGGGGTTAGGTTAGGTATCACAGCATTGGTGTTAAGATTAGTGTTACGTTTAGTGTTAAGGTTTGGGGTAAGGTTTGGGGTAAGGTTTGGGGTAAGGTTTGGGGTAAGGTTTGGGGTAAGGTTTGGGGTAAGGTTTGGGGTAAGGTTTGGGAAAAGGTTTGGTCACAGTGCTGGAGTTAAGGTTAGGTACAAAGCGCTGAGGTTCAGATTAGGGTTTGAGTAACATATTGTAGCAACCTTGGTAACATCACAACCCGCCAGCTCCTCCAGGAGGTCCCTATTTGGAGCAATAGGTAGTGGACCTGTCTGCATAGTTCAAGGATGCAGGTTTGAAACACAGCCTACCAGTCACTCTTCTTTCTGGATTATCACTCTAACGTAATATATCTTACGATTCAGCTGTCAAGTTTTTAGTATAACAGTTTACGTATTCCAATTAAACCAGGATGCCATTTCAACTGCAGAGTTTACAAAGAGCTGGTGAGAACAATTAACACATTTTCTGTAAAATGTCAAATAGTGGAGTGGGCAATTAGTGTACTATCACTAACCAATAGCATATATGTTTATTAGACAATGTCATGTTGCAAACAAAGGTCTAATGATATTTAATTAATTTGGGTTACTTGGCTTCTCAAATCATGTGCGCTGCTTGGTTAACTATCTTGTAAAGTAACTAGAACTCACTGGCTAGCTTTGTTAGAAAACAAGCAACATTTCTGTAATCGGTTTGCCTGTATCTCTGCTATGACTAAGGAGCTTGTTGTTGTTTGTTCTCAATATTGAATCCACACAGTTTGAATCAACACAGATTTATATATTTAGTTTAAATTAAGGGAAAAATAAATGTAAGTGCAGGACTTAAATACCATTCCAGCAGACAAATCACAGAAGGGATACCCCTTAGGCAAAACAACTCCAATACACCTACAAATATGTCATAAGCACAAACTATAAAAAATAACTCTGGTTGAACCTCCCAAAAAAAGAAAAATGTAATCAAAAGCATTGAAATGTGCCCTATACTTTCCAACCAAAAAACATAAATCAAGACTAAGCAAGCGGGTGACAGCAAAACTATCTTTCTTTAAACTACTCTGTTACAAGCTGTGGAAATGCAAGGGTTATTGTCACTTATGACATCAATGCCAATGTTCTAGTACTAACCATGCAGGCATAGCAAAATCAATATACTGTACATCAATCAACAGTTTTTTTTCCTGCTACGCGAAACCTTTCAGAGACAAGTTGTAAGCTGTCAATTGTCACCATTGTTGCATTTCAAAACAACCAAATGAATTAATCAAAAGCATTGCGGTCCATTTTAAAAGAAATACACAAACCCCTGCAATTTATTCACACTTTTTAGGAGCATTCACATCGAATATCAAGTACACTTATCACAGCATTAACACAATAACTCAATGTCATTGTGCTACCTCATGTGAAAGCCTAGTTACAGAATTGTAATTACAAACACGCAACCGCGTAAGCAGTTCACTCATGAATTACAATTGTTTCTCTAAGACACCTACATATAGATTTGTTGTCCTCGTGAGGTACATAGCTCATCTCAATTGGAGCTTGAAATGTGAATGCTTCCCATCTGATTTTTACCATCATCAGTGCCCATATACATTGCCTTTGGAAAGTATTCAGACCCTGTCTCCATATTTTATGTATTACAGAGCTAGTTATAACTGGTAAATACAATCGCATCCAGGAGTAGATCTGGGGAATCCTACAAAAAAGCTGCTACAGCATTGAAAGATCCCAGGAGTACAGTTGTTAGCCAGGGTTTCTAGAGCAGGCTGTTCGGTCAAACAGTAACCGAGCAAGAAGAAAACAGGTCAGGGAAGAGACTGTTGATTGTTGTTGTTTAATCATGTCAAGTAGTGTTATTAATGTTCCATAGCCGCAGTTGTTCATGGAACAATAGGCTGATTTTCACTGTCATGGAAAGTAGCATGCTTACAGTTTAGATGAGCTAGTCCAACTTAATATAAATCATAAGGGATTAGCATTGGAGACAGAAGAATGTAAACTTGGTTGTTTTTAAGAATAAAATAATAATAATGACTCATGACCACTGTTATAAAGACTTCATGAATTAATTCATAGGTAAGTGTAAAGTTTAACCGTAAATCTTTTAAATGGTCTACAAGAGGATGATAGAATTTGCTGGTGTACGATTTGTTGTTTCTGTAGATTAGCTTATTTTTTTCTTCACATAGAAAAACATAGGAATATGAAAAACATAGGAATATAAATGTATAGCATGTGGAAGAGCAATCCAAATTGTACTGTATGTTTAGTCTATGACATGTTCAAAGTGATGAATATTTCCATAACATCTCAAAAACAAAAGAGCAAAAATATAATTAGTTGAATTTGCCAAGGCCGTCATGATTTCATTTCCATGGCGTTTACAACAAGTCATACCTCTGAGAAGGAAGCAAATAAAATACTGTTACTCAGCAGCCCATTTAAAACACCATGACCAAAGCCGTAAAATGTTATGAATAAATGACATGCATCATATCACATGAGTCTTCTTTGAGTTCTGCCATTTGCAGAACCCCAGTACCGGTAACCTTCCAATAGATGTCCACCACCTTGTTCTTCTCCTGTGGTTTAAGGAGGTCCCCCAGTTACTAATGAATAGCCTCAGAGGAGGTGTCACAAATAGGAAATTAATCTCTCCCGCTCTCGTTCTACTAATGCATGGCCAGTGGGTTATATGACTTAAAAGACAGACGTTCTGCATAAACTTTCTACTTTGCTGTCATCAAAGCAGCTCTGTCATTGTGTTGTCTAAGATTTGGAACTCCTACATATTCATTAGAAGTTTGAAAGCGATTTTGTATTAATAGTTTTGACAATGAAGTGATACAAGTAGGAGCAGGTGTGGCCTGAGAGGTCATACACTCCAGGCTTCTGCATCCTCAATGGACGGCAGATCTAAGTCACCTTTCACTTCAGAGCTGTCGTTCCTTGCAGAGAGAAATATTGCCCCCTGCCAAGGATTCTGTCAAGTTAAATGAATGCAGATGCATTTGTGAGACGCATCCTGTTTATAGCAAACATTCCTCACCATGAGGGCGTATCCCCAAAATGCGGTTCTGCGTATGTATCATTTGTTAACACTCTCTCCCTTTAAACAACACTGAAAATAATTTGCGGTTCTGTGCTTCTGTGTCTTCTATTGAGCTCCATTAAGATCTTTAAAAGGTATTTGTATACTGTGTTGATTGGTGGGAAGGGCCTACATACAATATGTTTTTTTGAATTTTATATTAGAACACTAAAGCCTTGATATGATACTGTAGTGTAAACTTAAAAATGTTTCTCTCCTTTGAGTCGCCATCTTCCAAGTAAACACACATTACTTTGAAGGAGCCCTCAGCCCGCAGGTTTCCCAGTGTGAAGAGAGAAAGTCTTGCTTTGAGCAAGAAAACAATAACTTCTTAAAAAGATGTATGGCTAAAGTGAACTTACAGTAAAGTCAAAGCTTTTTATAGACTAAGTTCCTTTCCAATGAATCAAATACTATATCATCAAGTAAAATCAAATTGTATCTTTTTATAGTAATTTCCAGTAAGAAATACATATTTTTAACAGGTTACACCTAACCGTAATTTAGATGAATTCAAGATTGGGGCTTCTTGCTTTAACAGTATGTTGGCCATAGGCATGGATGTTTGGGGTTAGCCAAATACATCTCAGATCAAACTTGGTCATAAAAGTCATCAGAATTAGGCACTTTTTCAGGTGGTGTATGGACAACCAATGCTGCTGTTCTGATCTGACAATAGAATTTCTAGGAAGCCAACATACATGGCACATCACCTAGCAAACTGACATGACAGACATTTTTGTTCCTGGAAAAATGAACATTTTGATCTTTATCCTTTGCACAAACTCAATAATGTTCTTTTTGAAATATTGTATTCTAACCAAATCCGAAAGAGGGATCCGCTCAACCGAAAGCCTTTGACAGGTCCACAAACAAAGCCTCTCAACATCATTTTGTATTCAAGGCTTTGACAGTATCACAAGCATGTAGGTTCTGTAATAGTACTGTGCCCAGATCAACAACAAGATCAAAATCTGCTCAAAATGCAATTATCTGATAAAAGTGCATGTAACTGTTTGTCATTTAACAATGCCTCTGTGAATTCAGCAAGGGGTGACCAGTGTAGTGTCTCCACCCTTATGCAGTGGGAGCACATGAGCAGTTGTCCAAACTTTAGGGATAACCCCCGAAATGAATCTTAGATGTAATGTATGCATTAAAGCTCCCGAGAACATTGGTGCAGCCCTAGTCAATAAGCCTGAATCTAGAGAATCAGTCCCTATGGTTTTCTTAATGTCTTTATCAAGCGACGACTCAAGGACCTCTTTTTCATTGAACAGATTAAGTAAAAACCCTTGGCTTTTTGTTTGTGCATAATTTATCAATTTCCAAGTATTCCTGTGTTATTTATTCCTCTTTCATTTATGTTACATATAGCGATTTTTGGCAAAAGATCACCAGCTCCCAAAAAGTGCTAAGTAAAGGCCACTGCATTTTGATCGGTTATGGATCAAGAAGTATGTTCTGTGGCAGCATGGTGCAGAACCTCCCTAATGGGAGCAGATGAAGATCTGGTGTCTTATTAAGCCTTGAAAACAGGATACCATCTCTACAGACGGGCCCTGGCCCTAGAGGATTTCACACAAAGCGGAAGCAGAACAAACATAATCAAAAATGAAAAACATGCATCGGCAAGGTACAGGGCATCTCACTCACCCATTTCTTTTTCCAAGCCCTGCTGTTTAGATCTGCTATCCTGGGGGCACTTTCATCCTCCCCCTGACGAGGCCTGATAGGAGGCAAGTATGCCCTTTGTCCACACTTGCCCCCAATCAGGCAAGGTGGTTTACCCTGGGTCAATGGCTCAATGCTGACGCGGGAGAGGTCGCCGTCACGCCACAATATGTCACCTGGCCTTCAGGACATGTTATTATGAGGTTCATTTACGTGCCTACAAATATAAATGCAGGGAGACTTCAACCTCCCCTGGATCCCACTGTCATTCCATGCATTCGTAACACACCAGAATCAATTTCTCAAGTAGTTATAAAGACCTTGAGTGCCGCATTCAGGTGAGCTAGTTAAGACCTACAACAAAATGATCCGATGGCTGGGGGCCACTCGAAAACGTTTGTGGGCCACTGGACTAGACAAGATGGTGTTGGTTTTTCACATGCTTTGTGAGATCCGAATGTTATTGGAAGATGTCTGATTGGTGAAAAAATAAATGGTAGGTAAGACAAATAATTTTCATTTCTTGGTTTGTTTGACTCAAGAAAGCTACTATGTAAATAGAAGGGACATACATATAAAGACATTTGTAAGTTCACTAGGCTAATTAGATTCTCTCCTGTCCATGGTCACACCCCAGGACCTCGTTGCACTGCCAGAACAGTGGCTCTGTTTCTCCGGCACTGCAGCTCAGGCTAATTAAGCAGCTGCTAAAACATATTTTTTCACTTCCAATGTGTGTTATAGCAATGTTCAGCAAGATGTTTTTTCTCTATAATTATTTAGGACCTACAATTATTAATTTTTAATAATGCATCATGATGCTAATTTCGTGAAAAAAGAAAGAAAATGATATAACCCAAATATTCTTAGGTTAAGGATTTTCATCTTAGCGTTAAGGATTTAGTTATTTCAACTTATAAATATCCCCACACCGAATGCACAGAAGCCATTTTAAGGCAGATGTCATCAAATATAATATATATAATATAATCTTGCTTGTTTGTAGGTGACCAAATACTTATTTTCCACCATAATTTGCAATTAAATTCATTAAAAATCCTACAATGTGATTTTCTGGATTTTCTTTTCTCATTTTGTCTGTCATGGTAGAAGTGTAAATATGATGAAAATTACAAGCCTCATCTTTTTCAGTGGGAGAACTTGCACAATTGGTGGCTGACTAAAAACTTTTTTGCCCCACTGTATATATATATATTTCACCAGCACCTTGACAATAATGAACCTAGTGGTAGTGACAGAGAGGCTTATTCAACTGAGAGCTAGATGAGTTCCATAACACACGACATACCTCCGTGACTCTGTATGTGAGTGTAGGGGGGGGGACAGAGGCAAATAGAAATTTCGAGAAGCATACTGTTAGTATTCAACTTTGTGTTGCTAAATGCCTTAAATTCCTAATGTAAGCTATGAAAAGACCTATGGACGGAGAACACCAAGATAATGTGGACACATCCTTCAATTTGACTGATTATGGGCATTAGAAATGTAACATTCGGCATACCTGCTGAACAAAGGACAACAGATAGGACATTGTGCTGGGCCCATTACTCATTAACATACCCACACATCCTGTTCATACTTCTTGATAGCCGTTGTCCAGGTGACTGTCTTAGACTCTATGAATAGACCCAAAGACCATGGGTTGGAACATTGTGAGAAAGCATGTCTTTTCCTCCTGATAACAAGTGTATTGTAGTTCCATACTCTTGTTAAAGAACACAGCACAGAGGAATGGTTCTTCGCTGTCTTGGGCTATATGAGGAGCCGCACGGCAAAAATCCGGTATCTATGATTGAGGGGCCCAGACAGCCTGTTAACTGTGTGCGTGTCTAGCCAGAAACTCAAGAGGGGACACTATACCAGGCCATAAGGGTGAGACAGAGAATACCCTTTTGTGATTGGAAGACAGCCAGGGAGTGGAGGGGATGTGCTGTAGCTCTGGTATAATGTAAATATGCAGTAAAGACAAAGACATTTTGGAGAACTAGTAAAAACTATGGAAGGTCAACATCATGGACTCATGTAAATAATAATAATGGATTGAAAGTGACGGAAGCCAACAAAGCCCACACCCTTCTCTCAGCTAGCCGGTCATTACATACCAACTTAAACTCAAATGTCATGCAAATTCTTATGTAAAATAAGGCACAGTTAATCTATCATTTACTCTTTATAGCAGAATGGAAAAAATGCTAGCTGAGTATGGAGACAGGATACTGCAAAGCCTCAAAAGCCAGAGCTTGGTAATTGTAATGGTGTGAAACGAAAAAGGTAATTACTGTATACTTTAGGGGCTTAACAGACTAATTGTCATGTCCTTCATGCATTTTGTCAAGCAATGTCAGAATCACTTAAATGAACTACAACAAACATGCAGCATTTCTGTACCAACAATACTGACTCGAATAATGGTGTAGTATCTCAAGTAACTCTTTGTAGACACATACTGACTACTTTGTGTACCTGATTTATCTACTGCAACATCAACGTATAAATCTGTGGGACTACATGGTTGGTCATTCACAATATGACCCTGGCTCTCATGTTTGAAAAGGTCCAATATTCGATCTTGTGCTAGGACTTGTAGTTAGTGTGTACGCAAACTTGGAGTTTACAGTCTATGCTTAGGATACACAAACACACTAGCCATTTGCTTTTACAAGCCATTGCCCCATCATATCCAACACAATCATTAAAAGCCTGGTATTTTAATAAGAAAATGAAACATATTACCAACAGAGCTTACTTATCTTAGCAAATGTTTCAAAATTAGACTTGTCATCTCTTGGCCAGATGCAATTTTGGCCATGCATTTGTTTATTCTAGATTAGTATACTGCTAAAAGTCAACAATTTGTACAGAATTGCAGCACAGATTCTGACCTCGGATGAGAAGGCACGAACACATCAATATAGTCTAAACTGCCCTGGCTGCCTCAGAAGTATCGGTCAGATTTTAAGATCTTACGCTAAACCTTTAAGGCATTATATGGCCTTGACCCCTCTCATCTGACAGAGATGCTTATTATGTACAACCCTGAGAAGATGCTCCGCTTTCAAAGGAGCCAGCCAGCTTACTGTACTTAAGGCACAGAAGCTTGCAGAACCGAATGTCTTTATTACTTTGAGTCATATTTTAGCCTGGCCTTTCAAAGCTGATTGTTATACACATCTTCTGAGCTTTTCTTTTATTTGGTTAATAGTCTACACTGCTGACTGTTTATTGTTTTAATTATAAAATGTGTTAAGATTTTAAATTAGATTTGATTTTAACGTAAAAGGACCTGTTGTGACTCATTAGTATGTATTTTATGCCTACCAGAAGCACATTGGTAATGTGAGCTTCAAAATTACTATGGGATTGTAGACTTGTTATAGGCCAATCTCACTATTTTCATACAAAATAATGGGCAAAAGTATTTTTACCTAATGAGAGGGTTGAAAGCAAAACACATTAACATATATCTTGGCTTTTAAACATTCAAACTGCAATCCCACACAAATAAAATAGGGATGTATCTTTAAAAGAGACACAGCAGAAATGTGTCAAATGCATGTAAATTACTTAACTTTTCATATCGTGAATTGCTAATACATTAGAGCATTACAATGAGCCCACAACCAATTCATTTTGATGACACCCACCCTTAAACTGATTGCTTTTACACCATGGGACACTGGAGTGGGTGGAAGATACTTTTTATTGACAGATCCAAGTTGCACTAACATACCACTCTTCTCACTTAATACTCCCACATGACAGGTCATCAATATCGATAGTTCAATATGATATTATCTGATATTGATAGGCCTGAGGCATTTTGATATATAATTGAATACATTTCGCATACCTTTCTATGGAATGTTCCTCAGTGGCACCAGCTCAGTAACTTAATTTAACAGCTGCTCAGACTTGCAAGGTAACTGTCCAACTTGTTTCAGTTTGAGAATGCATTCTGGCTAGAGTATGCGCTTTACTGATACCATAACTTGGGGTTTGAACAGATCACGCTTTCTTGGCTGATTTGGAAGTTGTGACTGTGGAATTATGTTTCAAATGTATTGTTCTTCTTACGCAAGCACTATGGGTTTATAGTTGCAAGTTTCAAATGAAAGCCAGTGGAGTGTGTGAACAAGAAGGGTGACATGGGAGACCTTGGGAAGGTTAAACAACATGGTGCTGCAGCTTTTGGGAGAAGACACATGAATCTGATGGAACAGGCGGCAAACACAACAACCACTGAGATGCAATAGTTCAGATGAGAAATGACAACTGGTTCTCATCTTCTCCACTTCCTGTGAGCAGTAATAAAGAAAGAGGAAAGGCATTAAATGTTGAATAGTTGTGCTACGTGGCCTCCTTTTGCAAGTACATGGTTGACAAACCAGTGCGGGAGAATAAGCTTATTATACTCAGAATACAGCTCCAGTAGCATAGGTAAACTGCGAATTAGTGAGTTTTGGAACTCGTCCAGAGGAAAGAACACCAGACTCTCTTACACAATCAGATGGCTACTCTGTTTCATAAAGATAAGTAGGCTGCTTCAGATCAGAACATTAGTGCAAGAGGTGGGTTTACTTTCTGCAAGAACTAAATTGCGTTCTAAAAATGTAATGCCAAATTATCTGCATAATCTGGTGAGGAACCATTAACCTACATGCAGTCTTCGGTGTCATGGGTAACAGCCGGGCACGGGCATATACTTCTACGTTTGTGCCAACCTTACAACCCAGTTCAAAACAGCAATCCTCCAAACACAATGACAACCGTCACTCACAAAAGTCATGGTAAAAATGCCTTGAGATGCAATGGTAAGGTATTGATTAATTATACAAATGCAACAGGTCTTGATGAGGACTTCCCATAATAGCACCGTTCCCTAATGACCTGCTTAGGGGTAATCATTCCCACATGGGGTTTGTAAGTAAACTTTTTGGGAAGCAGTAAAAATTAAAGATATGCAGTACTTCCCGTTATTCTGTCAACTCTTGACTGTGGAGTGATAAGATGTTTATGGGCAATACAAAACAAATTTGTAGATGTAGGAATGATCCTATCTAGGTATATTCTTTATTTTATTACTGTAAGGTGAAGTGCTCTGACAATACAGCATTGTTGCTCACTTCCTTCCTCCCACACACCCAGACACACAGGTACATACATGAATGGAAGGACACAAACACCCACCGACACAACATATGACCAGATTTTTTTATGCTGAGCCTCTGTAGTACATACGTTTTTGTAGCCGTGGGGCTCCTTAGATTAATAGGGCCAAGGTATTCTGCCATGAATATTTGGACAGCTCCTTTGGTGTATGATGAAGTGCTATGAGGACGCTAGGGGGGACAGGACAGTCTCTGTGAGATAAGACTGGAGACAAGAGGGCTGGGGTTGAAGAGGAAACAGCGCAAGGTTTATTTGAAGAAGTATCTAACTTCCATCAGCCTCCCAGCACACAGCCATAATGAGAAAACAGGGACCTTTACCAAAAAGCCTGTCGCCGGAAGCAGCAATGCACCAGACTTGACACAAGATAAAGATCTTGCAATATTGTTGCTTTAGTTGTTGTTGCCCTAATAATGGCTAAAGATGTGTGAATAGGGAATGCGATGACAACTTTCGCTGTTCATAATTGGCTGAGCATGTTTTTTGTCTTTGAGTGTGTGGGTGGGTGCTTGTCCAAGTGGGATTAGAGGCAAAATTACTTCTCAAATAGTTACATAATTACATTCACTTTTTAAAACATAAAACTGTTACTCCCAATTACCTTCCTCCACCTATTCGAGCATGCATCTGTGCAATATGACTAAGAGACAGTCAAATTCACGCCATATAAAAACATTTCTTAAATGTCACAGTTACTCGCCACAACATCTGCAAGATGTCTTACTTGTAGTCATGACCAGCTTTATACGATATTGCTGAAGTTAATTTTGCTTGTGATGTGATGACACGAAACTGACCCCTACAAGACAAGCTTACTGGTTTTCTTACATATACAACAACTTTCACCTGGGCGAGTGGAACAATAAGCCGATGCAATATTGACTACCAATAGTTAGCAACTTAGCAAGCTTCACTTGTTATGCAACTCCATGCAAGCATCCAATATTTTAGGCCAATCATCAACATGTTAAAATGTTTAAAAGTGTAGTACATAAAAGGTTATTTGTTTTTCAAATATTTTGTATCTGTACAAGAACACTCCCTTTCTCATCAATCTAATGATACCATAGCAACGCAAAATGAACTGTCAAATGTATATACGGCCCTTTATAAACGCTACAACTGCCAATAAATTCATGAGAGTTTAACATTGTGGCAGTCTTTATCATTAGTATTCAAACCAAGCCCTTCTGCTATTTTACAAAAAGATTTTCCAACAAAGTCATATGGGTCAACACATTTGAGGATGCTAACCTGACTACCTCAGTTAGCCTTGCATACATAAAGCGAGAGCATAATGAGATCAGGAAATATCTGCTGATGATACCTCCCGGTTCCCCCCCAAGAAATGCTGGCCAATTTGCCCAGGAGCAATGAACTTGCAATGTCTGAAATGGAAAGCCTGGATCATATTGAACCGTCTCGCTGAGCAGTTGAAACAGTCTCTCTTCTGTCATTTAAGGTGAAAAATTGTATTTCCCAGCATGAGTCCCAATAAATGTGGGAGCCTCCCTCTACAGATAAATCCAAACATTGAGACTCCAGCCGCCCATGTGGTTTTAGAGAAAGAGGGTGTTTCATGGATTCAGAATAAAAATCACTGTAGTGATTCAGGGTTTCTGAAACCATAGGACCCAACGCTAACACAGTGATGAGTTTCTCTAAAAACTTTGAGGAATAACAAGCATCCCAATTATGTTCTGTGTGGGGTTGTTCTTAGTAAATAGTCACTCAAAACAAACAATTTACACAGACACTTCCAGACCAAATCCAATCCAAATCGCAGGACAGAGCTCCAAACCTTGTGTTGACAGTAAATCTGCTTACAAGGCATTGTTGTACATTACTGACATTAAGCAGAAATAAGGGTACAAACAGGTAACTAGTCAACTTAACGTATCTCTAAAAGTAGCAATGTTTAAATTCACTTTTTCCTGTACCCAGCTAGCAAATGTAAGCCAAAGCAATATAGCTACTGGTGTGCTAATGCTAGGTAAAATTGGGGAAAGTTTTAATGTTAGGGTTAATACATAGTTAACTGAAGATGTATTATAGATAAAATAATAATATATATAAAAAAGGTTAGGGTTAATAGAGACTTGACTGAAATGTTACTGATAGGCTTTTGCCAGTTTGTAAAGCATCTACAGATTGACCTTATACAAGGTATTATAATCATATAAAATGGCTTGGCTGTCTTTGGCAAATATATCAGTAGATAAATTATGTAAATGTATCCACTCTTTTAAGTTGCTCATGTGGAGCAAGTCTGCTAAATGACTTAAAAGTACATTTAAATGTAGGACACAAAGTACCTTCAAAAACGTTCTTGTAGGCTGAAGGTATTGTGTATTGTCCCAGGAGGTTACGGGTAGAACATGCTCTCCCACTATCAACAATTAACAGAGAAGGGCACAGGAACATGTTTACAACACAAGAATAGTAAATGTATCCTCAGGAACAAACACAGCTAGCTAACATCCAGAGAGGCGTTATCTTCTTTTTCCCACAGTTATCTTTCAATATATCTTAGCAACTTGATGCTACATTAATCCCTCCTCTGTCTCACTCTTTGTATTTCTCACTTCTAACCCCCTAATTCATGGTTTTGCTGGTATTTTCAAAGTACACATCTTGACTTTTGTCTCACTCAATCAGTCAATGAAATGTATTTACAAAGCCCTTTTTACTTCAGCATGTGTCACAAATTGCTTTTACAAAACACCCAGCCTGGAACCCCAAGGAGCAAGCAACATATTTGTTGAAGCACAGCGGAAACTCGGTAAGAGGTGACAACATTTTGGAAGAGACCTGCAGAGAAACCAGGCCTGGAAGGGATGACCAGTCCTCTTCTGCCTGTGCCGAGTGAACATTTTAAGAGCAAAAGTTGTAATTATTAATACATGCATATGGGCTATGTCCAGAGTCTATAAACCTAACTCAGATCAGAAGCATGACCAGATGGACAAGGGTGGCAGCTGGAATCAGGTATCGTCTTAATCTGCAACACAACCAGGAGGGCTTTGGAAAGGGACAGCAACAAGTCATTCGAGCCGTGTACTCCGGAGGTATGGGCTACAACCTTATTTCCTTCTAAGTATTAACAGAGCAGGAGACAAGGAACCTTTAGAGAGCGCATTCCTTCGATTTGCAAGGATTTACAATGCAGAGGGAGAACTGACCCTACACTTACTGTCTCCCATTCTCCACTCCCATATGTGTAGTTCTCTCTCAGTGGATTTGTCAAGTCGTTGTTCATTTTGCTAATGCTGGACACAATGCCTGCTATTATCTGTGGCCCTCAAGTGTTTAGGGGCAGAGCTCCAAGCACCCTGCCTTGTCTGCTCATCCTCTGATGGGATTTCAATGTCCCGTTCATCAGCTGAGCCCAAGCCTGTACCGTTGTCCTAGTTCCCACCGGGTTCATACATACTAAGCAATCAACAACAACACCGGGCATTTCAACCCCTATCAAACCCAGTGTATTACATTTTAACATGTAATGCTTAAATTTAAAAACAAAATATATAAGGAAAACAATGTTTTTTGAAGCAGGACGTGTCAATATTATTTCAAAACAACCAATAGTGGGCTTCCAAATGTTTGTTATCTTTTTCTGAAACACGTGGTGTCCTAGACTCTAAGAATGAAATACAATCAATGAAAGTCACTCAATCATAAATGCTGATAGAAATATGGGTCAGTGAAAAGCCACTTGAGGAATTTGGTTGGGCTGGTCGGGTTATATATTTATGAAAAAAATGATGTTTTGTTCCTTGTGGGGATCCAGATTTACTATCCTCGTTGGGAACACAAATTCAAAATTCAGCAAACCTTAACCTAAATGTAACACTGAGCATCTAACACCTAATCTTTGTTGAGACTTTTGTTTCACACAAATACAGTGTAAAACAGACACACACACATCCATTCGCCAAAACACAAATCTATTCACCAGCACATCAAAGGTGCTTTTTATGTCAGTTAGACCAAGCCTAATTAGTTCAGTTTTGAACATACCATTAACAAATGCATTTTTGTCAATCAACCGCTTTCTCTCATTAATTAATTTTGAGGCACATTTCTGTGTCCTGAAACTGCTGTCAGGCAATTGATGATGAAGGTTAAAACAGAAAACTGAACAACAAAGTAAAAGTTCGCTCATGAGACCAGGTAGAAAAAACGGCAAGCCAACTGAAAAACACATGTTCACAGATAATCCAAACAATACATATCAAGGGCTTCTGAGTAGAATAGAAGTTTAACCACTAGTTCAAAATGCATCCCTATTGTTGGACTAAGAAGAATGGCACTACACAATCATTAATCAGGCTGCTACTACCACCCTTAGTATCTTGGGGACCAACATCCATGATCGTTGGATCAGAAACTGTAGTATTTTGCCAAAGTTGCTGATGTTAAATTCAATAATAAATTAAATGAAAAGGCTCAGTTAGTTTGGTCTTTTTGTTTTGAAAGCACAAACATTTTAGATCATACATTTCAGTTCCCAGTTGTTTTGATCACAGCAGCAGGCTAGATGAAAGTGTGTATTGACCGCTCATACATTGTTGTTTAATTAATCACAAAACATTATTACCAGGTCTAATAAAAAATCTGAAGAAATGTTAGCCCCCAACTATGTCAACTGAGACATGTAAATCTCATTGATACAGGATTTGTAACAATCAAATGGAACAACCCTTGTGGTTTGACTTCAAATAAGTGACATCTACCAGTATATTGACAGTCAATGTTTCAGTGAACAAAACCCAAGAGGGTTTATCAGTAAACAATAATCATGCAAAGCACTTCACCATCCCAGTCCACTTGTCATTTGTATTCGGTTTGACCCTTCTTAAATTTGGCATCTAAACTGTGTTTAGCATATAGCATCACAGAGCTTCTGTATCATCTACAGCCAGGGTTAGAGCCTTGGCCCGTTCAAACAGAGTTGTGTGGGGCGCACTGGGCTGTGCATATTAGCCAGCACCAAGCATGGTGGGGGGGGGGGGGGGGCGCATCTTGGTGCTGGGCACCAGTCAACAAGGTCTTTTTGTGACTCATTATGCTCCAACAACTCCCAGGCGAACCGCCTGCCTGGACGCTACACAGAATGAAAAGACACGACGGTCAGGTGGGACATTTTTTCAGAGCTTGAATGTCCCGATGTTTAACTCTGAAACGTGCCGAGTGTGGTAATAAGAAAAGGTCACGAGTACAATTTGATAGAACGATATCTGTGAGAGGGAGTTAAAAAAACGACCACGCTAAATGGATGAAGAACTATGGATCAGTGGTTTATTATTGTGTGTGTGCATCTGTGTGTAGTTAGCATGCATTTGGGTGTGTGACAGTGTGAGCTCATGAGAGTTGGGAGTTTGTCTAATGGGACTCCTACAGTAAGAGTAGGGACATCATGTATAGACAAACAAATGCAGCATTAACTCACAGCCGAACCTTGGAAATGTAATTTAAGACAAACAAAGGAGCCCTGCCCAACTATCTTTCCCGTGTCCCCGTCCTATCCTTACCAAACAACCCCCCCAACCTCAGAGACCAACCTCAGGAAGCAAGGTAATCATTCAGGAATAATTAAATTCAATAAAGCGGAACATATTATTATCATAATAATACACAGGACTTTTCAACATCCAGTGCACGTGAGGGGCAGGGTGTACAGGGCCTTCCTCCACAGCGTCGCCGCAAGGGGCTTGGAGGACGGGGAGACAGAGCAGTGAGCTAAGAGGGACTGGAGCAGAGCGAGCGGGTAGAGAGTGAGGGGGAAGGAGAGCAAGGTAAGCGAGAGAGGGGAGCGCGAAGAGTGGATGGGTGTTAAAATGCTGATTTGGGATCAGTAATCCACTGGGCCCCGTCTGCCTGTCTGCCTGCCTGTCTGTCTGTATGCCTGCCTGTCTGCCTGTCTGTCTGTGGGGCAGGAGACAGAGAATCCGTCAGGAGACTGCAACATAATGAACACACAGAGGGAGGGACCAGTGGTTCGTGACAGCCCACAGCCATGGATATGTACACACACACACACACACACACACACACACACACACACACACACACACACACCTACTGAGCAGGCGTCAAAAAAAGAAGAAAATAGCAGATACCAAGCAAAACGAAGTAGAACTAAATAATCTAGTGTGGTTGTATGGAGAGAGCGGAGCTGCATCCGTCAGTCCCGTCAGTGAGAGACAGCCGAACCATTCCCGTGATAAACACGCGTCATCTTAGGTAATGGGCCACACGAACGCACAGACAATGATAACGGGCCACACAGTGTATTAATGTGATTGGCTTGAGTGTGCTGCCGCGCTGGTCCACGCTGGGGGCCCCCACTCCATCTCACAGAACGGATTGTAATTCAATTAGATCCACTTCCTCACGCGGCCTCCTCTCTCTAAGGATGCCCCCTGGCTACTGACCACTGGAGTGATCAAACGGCTGGGGGAGAGGAGCTGCAATGGGATATACCAGGGAGAAGGACTTGGGTGAACTGAAGAGAAGTCAGGCTGAAAGGAGAAGGGAGCAATAAACAGAGAAAGGGAAATAGATGGGATGAAGCAGGACAAAGAAGGACAATTGTGTCAAAGTTGGAGGTGTAATTTGACAGTTATGGTGGAAGGGGGAGGCCTGAGTGCAAGACACGCAAGATGAACCCTTGAAGAATCTCTCACACGAGACAGATCTGACCATAGAACCCTTTTCCAAACAAAGTTTCTGTGGCTTTTAGAAAACTGTCTGACAAGACTTTGAAATATGTGTTGGTATGCCGGTTAGGACAAATTTTCTTTTTAGAGACTTAGTGACTCCAACATTTAAACAAATTCTGCATTTCTACGACTGTGATCAATGAAGAGTGCAGTTTGACCTAAATCGCTTGGCAATAATGCATGTTAGCAAGTGAAGCAGTTATATTTAAAAATCACACAAAATAACCTGTGCTGATTTACTGCTGGGTGAATCGGGATCCTATAGCAATGCGAGTCTGCAATCGACGAGATAGTGAAAGACACAGGAACCGGTTTGAATCAAGAAACATAAAAGAGGAAACAATCTTAATCTGAAGCCACATTGTGTACATGTAATATAGCAATACGTCACAAGGGGCTGTGGCATATGGCCATTATATAGCTGTTATTAGGCAAAACACACCATGTAGTGACAGGACACAACATTCAACAGTGGTATATTGGCAACATACCACATTTCCCAGAGATGCCTTGCAGAAAGAAATGACCTGATGTTATAACCGTGGTTTATGGTTCCATATACCACAGCAATCAGCCTCCAGGAATAAGTACATAGAAGTACACCAATGCCTTTTTACTTGCAGGCAATTGTTTTACATATTATAAAATATAAGTATATGGGACAAATCATTGTGGTGCATTGCTACAGGTTTATAGTAGTGTATTTAGTGTTATTTCAGACAGAACACGGAAAATGTATAGTATTTCTAATTATTTGGTTGTATTAGGGTGTATTACTTCTTTTACAACTCAAAGTAGCCAAGTGGAACATGAAAAGAGAGGGTTTGCAAGCCCCAAGAGTCTGCGGTGTGTTTTGTTTCTTTGTGTAACTGGAAGTTCGCAAAGCCCCCCCCCCCCCGACCCAGGGACAGGAAGAGCACATTAGTGACTGCAGACGAGCGTGACCACCAGGATGGGGGGGGGGGGGCGGGGACTGGGACACCGACGGTAGAGGCTCAGGGAAACTCGGCTGAGGGGACGGCGTACCGAAAGGGGTTCACGGGGAGATCAGAGCCGGGGGGGCAAGAGGAGGCGCCCGGCACGCTGAACCCATCGGGGGTGTGGGAGACAGGCATGCCTGTCGAGGCAGAGGAGAGAGCCATGTCGGCAGTGCAAAACGAGGGGAAAGAAAGGGTGGAATAAGGCATCCAAGGGAGTGTGTATGGGTAAAGGGCTGGAAGAGGTGGAGGACGGGGCCCAAGGAGGAAAGAGAGAGGGGAAGGATCAGGAATTAGTGCTTGGGCCTGATAACAATATCCTGGCCCAAGAAGCCATGCAGGTTGCGAAGATTGGTGACAATGATGTGCATGGACACCTTTCATTTCTGGCATGTTTTTTTTTTTTTTTTTACATTTGTTTTTTTCCTTCTACTTACGTACGGAGACTACAGGTAAGCTGGCTTTACATGGGACAACCGAAATGAGGAAGAGGCGTAAAGCTAGGGGGGGATATGTGATCCCCAGAGGTTCTGTGTGAATGTGCTGTTGTTTTTTTCATGAGACAATATTGTAGTTAATGAAGTGGTTTGGGTCGAGGGGGAGGGTCACACGGGTTGTCTCATGTTTAGTTTCCCCGTGGATTCTCCTCAAAGCAGCTACGTGGGCAAAGCTAAAACAGCTTTCCATGCGTTGTCACAGGCAAAATCTGGTGTTGTCACACTGGACAAAGTGCTGGTGTTGGGGGAGATGAGTACTGCACAGCTGATTCACAAAAGTTATGTATGGTTTGAAGAATCATCCAGAATGGGAATGCAATTCAACCTGTTTGCATTATGTACCATTCATTTAAACCAAAACCAAATGCAGCATATATACACTGCTCAAACAATTACGGGAAAACATAATCATCACAGTATAACCCCAAGTCAATAAAACATCAGGGATATCAATCTGTCCCGAGTTAGGAAGCATTAACGATTGTGAATCAATGTCACATGTTTTGGTGCAAATGATAGTGACGACAGGTGCACTGGACTGCAACAGCAAAGTGGTGTGCATGTTTCTGACCAAACCATGAGGGAGGCCATTGTCAGAACCTGCACTGATGCAGTGGGCCCTGGATTCCTCCTGGTGCAGGACAATGTCTGGCATTGATGCCATTGACTGGCCCTCAGATTCCCCAGACCTGAATCTAGAGGACCTCTGGGTATTTATAGTGTGTATCGGTGCTTCCGTCACTGCCAGGTAGCGCCACAGACTGTCCTGGAGCTCACTGGTGCCCTGGTCTAGGTCCGGGATGTGCATATAGGCACGTGGGGGCCAAACACACTACAGAGTCACATATTGATTTTATTTTTCATTCAGCAAGACCTAATGTGTGATTTAAGGGTTCCATAATTTTTTTTGAGCATGGTATTTTTAGGAACATAACTAATTTTTCCGCTAACTTTTTATTCGGAAGAAATCACAGCTGCCTCTTGTTTACACTCGTGGAGTCGAAAACGTAATAAAAAAGTAATTACTTACTAAAAATATGGGACCAAATGTAGAACCATGGACTACCAAGGGCCTTTGCATGATGTGATAAACAAACAATACATTTGACTTATATTTGGGTGTCTGGCTTCTGAATATCTGAAATATTTTAGCATAACAGTCTTTCATTATCCACTGCTGAACATTAGGTTCTGATTATGTCACCCAGTTGACATATACCACTGCAACTATATTTTCAATAATCCCTCGCAAGAAAAAAAACTAATGAAGAATTCAACTGCTTATAACAGGTATCCACAGTTTTAAACAACCCTTTAACCGTCTTCCACTGCGCGCAAACAGCTCAAATAATAGCTCCTCTTCAAGAGTTGGCGTAGCCAGACTTTCCATTTATGACAACTCATTACTTGCAGCGTGCTAAACCCTGATGGAAGGCTGGCCTCTGACCATTACTGTCCCTGTGGTTTAATACCCGAAGGTAAATCACCATAATGGATTTGATTGTGTTTTTATTCCTATGTACATGGTGTAGTAAGGGTAATGATCGTGACGTTTTTTTGGTTAATTACCCAGAGGTTGTTTTGAATACGTCATAATCTCTCTTAGATTCAGACCCTGCACTGCTCCAATCAGCTAAGTGAGGTCACAGTCATGGTGTTCATTTCACTCTTCCATTTTAATCCCTGTCTAACACTAACCCATAATAATACGGTGTGCTTGTGGGACGGGCTTGACTATGAAGCGTTTTGCAGTGCATTGTGCAGTATTAGTATGCATGGCCATACATAGAGCCCGAGTTACACAGCTGAGGGCCATAGAAGATTTACAATGTAGGTCTGCATGGCTAACTTCATACCTGCTGATCAGACGTTAGCCTGCTAAGGTGCAGAATGCCATGCGTGATCAAGATCTAAGACAGTTCTTTGTGTAACACGTGTTTGCATGTCAGTTGCCACAAATCCAGTTCATAGATCCACACATCTACTTCACTGAGTCTATACAGTACCTGTATACAGTATCTACTTCCAGAAATACTTCAAAAACTATCTATATTGTAACATATTTTCATATGAAGCTTTTTAGAGTGGAATATTTGTTGAGACCTTGTGAGAACAAAAGGTTATGGGAGTAAATCCCCCAAAAATATGTTTGAGCCAGCTGTTTTGTATGGCAACTTCTCTGCCTTTACCTACGTGGTCACCTGATTAACTTGCCTCCTGTTACTCATTAGTTCTCAGTTTAAACCAGGTGAAAGCGCCAAGTGACTTTGGTTATTTCACACATCTTTTTATTTAGATTTGACGTCTTTGGTAGGGATCGCACCGAACACAGTTGACCAGGCACTGGGATGTAGCGAAAGGTGTAACTTCACCTACTGCCAGGTCGGTTAACCTCCACCCTGGCTTATGACACGCGTCCTAAGTCTGGAACAGTGCCATCGATCGATCCTCCAACTGAGGATTGTTTTATGTTGCCACCTGGCAGATCCTTCAGCTTAACAATATTTGTAGACGCGCTAATCTAGAAGCGCTTTATACACTGTGCCTGAAGTACTGAAGGTTGTCTCTATCATACTTATGCTAGTCATTCGAACCCCTTTTAGTCCATTTAGACTACTGTCTGGTGCTCTCCAAGGTGGGGGTCTTTTCCAGCCGTAGCAAACTATTCCTGATCAGCCTTTTCCTACCTGGATCCAAGCCAACCTTCCGGCACTCAGGACAATGTCTCCACAGACACGGTGCCAGAGGTTGGATCTTTTCATGGCAAAAGCTTAAGGTTCTGTTATCCGCCTTGGAAAAAAATCCACAGTTCTTCCATATCTTATGCTAAACTAGGATAAAGCAAAACCAGTGTTTATCCTTATCGAACTAATTCTGCCCTTCTGACACTCCAGGTGGTACCTGCTTAGACTGTATCAGAGATCATATATTTTTATAGCAAGGACTCAAGGGTCTGTAATCCGTCTCGGAAACACGAAAAGCTCATTTGACCATATCATAGACCAGGGGTGTGCAAACTACGGCCTGAGGGTCAAATGCGGCCCGCGAGGCTGTCCCATCCGGCCCACGGAATGCCCTTTTCTGGCCTCCAAATCAATTATGATTAACAAATTACAAAAACAAATGTGGCCCTCCATTTCATTTCAAAATCCTGATGTGGCCCCCGAGCCAAAATATTTGCCCACCCCTGTCTTAGACTAAACATAAGTATTATTATCATTACTAAACCAAACCCGTATTTATCCTCATCTAACTAATGCAGACATTGTGAGACTAGGTGTTCTCTGTCCAGACTGTATCAGAGAAATCTTTTAATGGCTAAGTCGCAAGGTTCCGTAATACATCTCGGAAAACGAAAAGCTCAATCAACTCGCTTCTTTTGACCCTAGCTTAAACTAAACACATGTATTCCCCAGTAATGAGGTGACTCTGAGATGCTGGCCTTCTAGACAGAGTTGCAAAGAAAAAGCCATCTCAGACTGGTCAATAAAAAGAAAAGATTAAGAATGGCAAAAGAACACATACAATTAAAAAAATTTGGGACAGACGAATACAAGTTTGAGGTTATCAGATCACAAAGAACAACTCTTGTGAGACAAATGCTGGAGGAGCACTTGACTCCATCTGTCAAAAATGGTGGAGGCATGTGATGGTGAAGGAGTGCTTTGAAGGTGGTAAATATGGAGGTACAGTGAGAGCAAAGCTCCACACTGTACAATAGCTATTTAGGGAAGACCTGCTGCTTGTAATCAGTATATAATGGAGTGGCCAGCACAGTCACCGGATCTCAACTTCATTGAGCTGTTGTGGGAGCAGCTTGACCATATTGGAACGTAAGAAGTTATCATCAAGCTAATTCAACTAGTGGGAGGTGCTTCAAAAAGCAAAGGGTAAAATCATTTCAGATTACCTTGACAAACTGACAATTAGATTGCGAAAGGTCTGCAAGGCTCTAATAGCTGCAAAAAAGGATTCTTTAATGAAAGCAAAGTTAGAAGGACATAATATTGATTTCAATTAAAATGCATTATTTCTAACTTTGTCAATAACTATATTTCCAAATCACTTCGGTTAGGTACATGAGACATTGGTGAAATGTGTTTCATCAATAAAATATTTCTGGCAATTATTTTCATCAGTTATAAGATTGCAGACTCAAGTGCAGCTGAATGGAGAAAGAGAGAATGTTTACTATCATCTTAGTTTTCTTTATTTAGTAATCTAATATTGCCCAAATCATTTGACAGGATGTTCTAAAGTCAATTGAATCCACACTTTAGCCTGCTTCAATCACTTAATTGGCATTTGTTAGGTTAAACTAGGATAGGCGATACATTGACAGGAGACCTATATATGTCAGCAAGGGATTTTGATAAGGAAACCTGGAGCCTCATTTATAAATCATGCATAAACACAAATCTGTGTGCAAAGCATGCATGGGATAATGAACATTTGCTTGAGCGTTTGCTTAATTTACGCTTGCTGCATTTTGCAGAGAGCACATATTTAGAGACAGATGTGACTATTTGCTGAATGTATAAATTGCCTCAGCAGTCCAATTTGACAGGCGTTGTGTTGCACCACTTTAGACAAAAACAATACATGCCATCCCAGTGCCAAAACCAAGCTTTCCACCCTCAAGTTCTTGAGCTCAAGTACTTTTCAACTGGCCCTTACCGAACAATCTGACATCTTACAAACCTGGCTGATCCGGCAGACTGATGCCTGTTGTTTCGGGCGTCATCATTAGTGACAGTCACTTTCCATACGCCATTACATCAGGTCAAGAGGAGTTCATCTGACATGAGTAGCTACACTATAGGACGAAACTCACGGTAAAAGAAAAAATAATTAAAATCACTATGCAGGTTGTGATCAGCAAAAAACACTGGTTAATGTGGAGGAAAATAGGCCAGGTGGACATACTTCTCATTTGTTCTGCAGAACAAAAATGATGGCATAACACACCTAGGCTACCCATGGAAGATGTTGAGGATGGATGTCTTATTTGTGTTGACTAGACTACAAAATATGTGCAATTGCTAAAATGACACTTAAAAGGCCCTAATGGTGCATTTATTGTCAGTTTAATTCATTAGACATTATGTTTACAACATAATAATCATCTAGTGTAATAAATATCTAGCATGCCTAAATTTAAAGGAATGTTATATCAATGCAAATCTTCAATTTGTTCAGTTTGTTTGGTCAGTTTACACGTGGAGCCCTGAAGTCCATATAGAGACTGTAAAATCTGTGGAACCGGTCTCCACAAGGTTTTAAGTACTGTAGGCCCAAACTAGAAAAAATAAATTTTCCTTACTAGGTGTTAGGTATAGGGTAAAATGTACAATTGGTCACAGTGTTTACATTAGGGTTACTTTAGGTTTCGGCTTTATTGGTTCGGGCTCGTTTTGATTTAAGCATGAAGGTTATGTTATTCAGGTAAATGTTAGAAATAGGGTTAGAAAATAGGGAACATGGATTACTGGTTTTCAGATGCCCACAAGGATAGAAAATCAAGTTATTGCTATACCGTTTTCATAGGCTCTTCTGTGATGTTGCCTAAAGTAGTCAACAATATTTTTAGAACAAGTAATGTTTCAATATATTTAAATAACTAATGAGGGTATGTGGAATATGGCAAAATTACCATTGGTAGTATCGGTAGTCATTTAAGGCATCAGCTTCTAACTAAATGTCACCGGAAACTGAGATTTGGGTGTGAGGAAATTAAATAATAGTTTTAAACATGTTACCAGGTTATGAAAAAAATAAACATACTGTATATTTTTTGGTTAATTGCAGGCCCTGTAATTAGCAGGTTTTCAGGAAATCAAATTATGATCTTCAGATTCAGATGCAATCAGAGAGACTGTAAAGGCACTAATTAGGGTTTTGCAGGTGCATTCAGCACTTTAGTTCCTCCCTCGTTTTCCGTTGTTCAGAAAACACCAAATACACCTTCAATAAAAAGTTATTGCAGACAGCAAATAACACCGATTTGTCACCAAGGCTGTATTACCCAAGTTAGTGATGTAAGGAGTAAAGAGGAAATGGAGACTGATTGGCTTCTGAGAAATAACTTGTCCGATCGTAGGGATGCAAATAATTGTTATCATTTATCCTCTCTTTCACAAGCCAATGTCCTAGTTTTCCCTTTATGTTTCGTTTAGCATGTACATTATTGAAAAATAGCGATGAGAGGAGGAAGAGAGGTATGGAGAAAAGTATGATGATGGGAGGAGGTGGGGAGGGTAGGGGTAGTCTGGGGGAGGCTTCTGTTGGAACCCTCCTCCCTCAGCGCTTGGAGGGCAGTGTGTATAATTTACTACCCACCACCGCACCATTGGCTACAGAGGACTCATACCAGGACAGAAGACGAGGAATGGAAAATAAGCCTCATAGAAAATCCTATCAGAGTAAACAGGAGGCAGCAGGAGGAACATTGGTTGGCTCCATCCCGCTACTCAATCCTTTCAGAGAGATAGAAGGAGATGGAGAGGGAGAGAGCTACGGACTGTGAAATCTTTGTGAATGTAACAGATTAAGACATTGGAAACTATGTCTCTTAGTTCAGATCTCTGCCAGGTTGACTACAAGGCACATTACGCAAGTGTGCTTGTGGACCTTTGTCTGTGATATCACCTAGAAACCAGACCTGAATTTGAAAAAAAAATGCATATATCAAGTATTTTCAACTGCACACCAGAAAACAAGCAATTTTAGTTGAATATACAAATGGTTATTTGTAAAGCCAAATCTTTCAAATTGGATTTGAGTATCAAAAACAACCTGGGTTAATGGTTGTGTATTTTGAGCCAGAGTGTTTCTGTAATATTATTATGTTTTACTTCAACTATGTGTAAAAGATATTTGAACCCAATTCCACTCATCAGTAAATGGGGCCATTTTTCACTGGTTACCCGCCCTCTCCATACCACAAGTCTCAACCCAGATGCCCAAGCATTACCGATGAATCCCTTTAATATACTGCAACTCCTCAAACCAAACAAATTTTTTTTGGATCTAATTTTGGATCCTTTGATTGGATCTAATATTAATAATGACAATTGTTACAATATATGTTTACATTTATTGCCAGATTGTTAAAATGAATTATCTTTAGACACATTTGACACATTCATTTTAGACCTTCCATGACAGGCAAACCAGAAACCAACTTTAGTTATGCCACACACACACAATAAAATACAGACATACTGTAGGAAGTACAATTCTACATAACGCAAGTACAAACAAGGTTGCAAGATGTTCATGTTCATGAAACAAGCAATTGACTAAAACTGCTGTAGTATACTTAACACTTTTTTATGCTTTAAGTTAACATGGGAAGATTGCATTTCATTCACACGCAAAAACAAAAAACTTAATTAGTCAAAATAAAAAAGTCCAATGGGCCTATTGAACATTTGTCCATTCTTGTGGCGTCACTTACTATTGTACTATCTAGCAGTGATGGGGGGTGGAGACATATCTCAGATAGGCCAACGTTATTTCAACCTTTATTGCTACAGAGAGCTAAAGGATCAAAAGGATCTTCAAGAGAGAGTGGGAGAGAGGTAGGAGTGTGTGAAATGTGGGTCCTCTGGCTCTTTTTAACTTCATTTGAATATCATATATGTTTTCACTAAGTGAAGCACAGTACATATCTAGTCAGCTATTGCTTTGACATCATATTGAGCCTCCTCAGACAGAAAACCTTTCCATTCCATTGCCCTTATTTCCTCAGTATTAAGTGCTGCAGGTATAGTTTTGGTGTGCACATGTGCCACTATAAGCTTTTCTGACTGTGTGTCACCTGTGTGTGTGTGTGTGTTTGGGTCTTTTCAGCAGAAGTTTTGGAAACAAACCTGCTTCACTGCTGACTAATGGCCATTTTCAGCTCTTCCGAGCCTGAGAGATGCAGCGATAAGAAAAGATCGTAACCACTACTTTCTTTACTGGCACCCCGATTTTCAATACCTTACAATAATTCACCATCCACAAAGCCTAAAAATGTTGTGTGAGCAAAAAAACTATTCCAGCATATAGAATCTAGTGAAATTCTGTAACACTGTTTCCTAAAAGTTGGGACACTGCGTAAAACGAAATTACAAATGGAACGCAAATCATTTAAACAGTATATTCAAAAGACAATAGTACACGGACAACATATCATACATTGAAATTTTGTTTCTTGAAAAATATATGCCCACTTTGAATCTGATGCCATTAGCCTGTCAGAGGTGAAGATGTGGAGGAGTTCACCACCCTGTGAAAGACTGCGTGGGAAAATAGTGCAACGATATAAGAATCCTTTTTCTCAAAGTAAAATTGAGTTGAGTTTGGGGATCTTATCATCTACACTACATAATATCATTAAAAGGTTAGGAAAATCCAGAGAAATCTCTGTACTTAAGGGACCAGGTCGAAAACCAATATTGGATGGTTGTGATCTTCGGGCCCTCAGGTGGAACTGCATTAAAAACAGACACGCACTGCAGCGGACATCACTTCATGGGCTCAGGAACCATTGTCTGTGAACACAGTACGTCACTGCATCCACAAATGTCAAAGTCAAAACTCTACCATGCAATGAAGAAACCAGATATAAGCAAAAACGCAGCCGTCTTCTCTAGGACCAAGCAAATTTATGATGGACTGAGGCGAGGTGGAAAACTGCCCTGTAGTCTGACAAATAAAATGTTTTAACTAATGGGAAATCACAGGTCTAAAGAGTCTTTGGCTTAATTTAAAAAAAGATAGCATTCTACATTTGCAGCTCAGTATTATTTAATACTTATTTAAGTAGCATTTTATTTTTCAAAATGATCAAATGATACATGAAACAAGCTCCATGTGTTAAAATGAAAAAGAAAATCCAATGTTATCATGACGCCCTCACAGAGGATGGAAAAACAAGTGGATGAGTAGGAGGAGATGATAAGGACTAGTTAGTATGAGAAGAGACGTGTGAGGGATACATTTCTAATAATCTCCATCCTCGTTCCCTTGAGCCCAGCAGGACAAATGTCGGTCCTACACGTCCTCATTCACTTCTATGCCAACATCCTCCTAGCATCCTGTCTGAATTCATAATACAAGGCAGTGGCTAGAGACACTACCAAACATACAATCACTTTTTCCCCACCATGGGAATACATGTGAACAAATAACATATCCTTTCTGACCTAAGACAATGTCTATGCCTGGGTAATTGTTTAAATATATATTTTCAGGCATGAAGAAATATATGTTTTCAGGTATAGGTTTACAGGCACTGTCCCTATTCTGAAAATGGGAAATAGGGGAAAATCAATTTTCTTTTCGGATTTAAAACCAGGTTCTAGCGATTCATGAGTGCTAATGGAAGTGGTTACACCATCCAAGGTTAATTAATTAGCTTCTATTTCTTTTACCAACAAATAAAGGCTAGAAATTATGTGTAGTCCAAATACACGTTGCAAACACACGTGGCAGCTAGAGTAACATAGGTGTAAATGTTACCATAGATAAAATGAAAGTGCACGATACTATGAAGAACTTCAATAGCATGTGTGTTTCATGGAAATCACTGGTTATGTTTATTATTTTAGGTGTGCATAGAGAGAGAAGCCTGGGAAAAAGAAATCTATAGTGAATGAACGGATGGTTGATATGGCAACAACTGTATTTATATTCAGAAAGATACTGTATTACTAGATTTGTGTTCCTGTCAAAAAATATATTTGTTTGTTTGCTTTGCCAAATATCGGTTTCAGATGTTAGGTAGAATGCTAATTACCATTTACATACAGTAGGAAATTCACCAGGTGAAGTCGCAACGTTTTTTTTGTTAGGGATAAAGAAACTGTAAAGGCACAATGTGAATGTGATGATGAAAAAAAACATTTGGACATTCATACAAACCTCAGAATCCAGTTGTTCAAAGCTAATGTTCTCGCAACACAAATTTTCGTTAGGGTGGTCTACGAGAACTCCCCTAATATTTTTTTGCTGTTGGTTTATGAGCATTGTTGGCAAAACACGGTAAGCTGTCTAAAAAAAAAAAAAAAGCCTCTGACTGAGCTTCTTGGAGAATATTTTTTAGGTCCTTAGGGATTTCTCTTGACTTTCTCAGGAGTGTAGATGATGGAATAAGTACAGACTGGGTGTGTTGGCTGACTGTCACTGGGAGTTAAAGTAGCCTACTTTAGATACATCTTGGCTTTCGCGCTATCATACTATGTGCCGCTGTCATAGTACTTTTTGACATTTCTGTCACTTGAATGTATTGTAGTCTCTCAGACGAAATGCCTGTATGTTTTTATGGACTGAATCACATCAACTTTGTTGTCTGTCTTTTTGTCATGGTGGTATGTTTGAATGGACTATATCTAAATGGTCTATTATAATTCACGATCATCTCTAATTCTGCCATCAATCTGCACACATGGGCAACAACCCTTTATCCACAGTAATAAAGTGCGTCAATACCTTTTTTATATCCTTGATAAAAGCTATTGGATGAGATTATTCATGCTCTTCCCTAAGCAATGTTGGAACACTATTGCCTATCAATATCATGTTCAAAGGGATTTATATAGGAAATCCCAACTTGGACCCATATGGGAGTTGTTGACTCGTAGACCAATGCTTATTGATGCTATTGTTCAGACTAATGGATGCTTTAGTGTTGTGCTAAATAAGCAGAGCCATCAATCTGCGACAACCCATTCCTCACCCATGGAAGCAAGCAGATCGGTATGCTTGTTAAAACCTCGTGTCATTCCTCCGTAGAGATCTACAGCATCCGCCATTTCGCACGCAGCATAATTTACCCGTAAACACTGTAAATCTGGGATTATGTGTCAGCGAATGAGTAGGCTGGGGATCAGAGAATGACATTGGGAAATAGCATCAATAATCTCCCTGGTCTCAGTAACACAGTCCAATTCTTCCTTGCCGTAGAAACCCCAGCTGCTGAAGCTCTCTGATGTGTCACTTAGCTCATTCAACTTCAAATGCTTGACTATAGCCTATCCCTTTGTGTGCCTTTCAAGGCAACTCTACATCATTACAGTAGATTTAGTGTACTGAGTATTTTCAGCAGAAATTGTTGAACCCTGCCCACTTGCTCAGATAAAGACAAATCAGATCAATGACAGCCATATAGCAACAGCGATGAGGCGGTCGTGTCTGTTGCATGCCATGTCTGAGCAGTCAAGTTGAATTAAGACGAGATAGGCTGCTGCCTGCCATGAGCTCATCTCTAGATCAACGGAGCCTCACAGCGTCTTTGATCAGGACTGATCAGCACCGTTCAAGCAGCAAGGGATGACCAGGCCATCAGCCCATTCACCTCATCCCTTTCCCCAATGGGATCCAGCTTCCAAATGATCTCAAATGTAACTGAACTTAAGGCCTGAATGAACAACAAAGACAAAATGTAATATAAAAGTGGATTAAATATTTTCTAAAGGGATAAGATTTTCCCCCACTAGTGAGTCCGATATGTGCTATAGTCCTATAGGTGGTTTGTGATGACACCATGCTGCAAATTACAACATTGCCAAAGTCATATATACATTCAGGGTGGTATTGAAGAGGAAAACCGTATGATGGTTGATCTGTGATTAAAACTCAAGCGGACTGCTGTTGTACATGTCTGTGTTGATGACATAGATTTTGTGGTTTTTTTTCCACAGTGACTATTAAAATAAAGAACCTGCTAGTAAAAGGCATGTGTGCATTAAAATGAGGGATGGAGCAAATCTAGTTATTGCACCAGAGTGAGATATGAACATGACAGGAAGGTGTCTTCTCACAAAGTAAGATTCTCATGCGTAGAATACAAATGCGTAGAATGCAAAAGAGCCTTAAACATGTACAAAATACTGTAAGGTGTAGCATCCGATGGCACAACATTTGTGACCATTGATGATATAAACAAATACTTTGATTACATTCAGTCCAACTTGAGCCAGCCACTTTTTACAGGTTTTACTGAAGTGAGAACAGCTTTGTTAAGCTAGCGAGACAGCTCAGCTGCACTGTATGTTCACCGAGGTTAGTGCTTGGGTGCAGAAAATACAAGGTTTTGTGAGAGATTATTGGTTGGTAGACTAAGATAAATAAACCAATGTGCATTGCAACCAGATTTTTTCATTGCTTTCTTGAAGACGCAAATATAGTTCTAGACATGTGCTTTTGATACTTTTTGTTGAATAACTCCAAGGTATGCAAGAGACCATTTGTTATTTACAAATTATGTTTAGTATAAGAAATGTCACCAATATAGATTTATTAAAAATGCAATGTTATCTACAATTCTAAATCAAAACATTTAAATTATCCATGTTATGTATACTAATGAGACAAAATGTTATGACCTCTCAAAGGTAAAGCGAATGAGGTAGATCGTGGTAGAGGCAGGATTCAAACACAAAGCTCAAGAGACAAATCCTTTTAATGTCCTTTATTTAACTCATAACTTCACAAACGAAACAAAGAAGAGCGCACAACAGAGACTTGCGGCATACATGCACAAACAATAATGTGGCAAAAGGCCTAATTTAAGAAGGATCCCCAATTAGAGACAACAGCCTACAGCTGCCTCTAATTGGGAACCGCAAAAGGCAACTGTGCCAAGATGCCTAGAGGCCTTTCCTCTTCCAGGTCCCGACTATGGCCACCAGACCAGCGCAAAGATGGCTAGGGGCATGGTCGAGACCTGACAAGATGGTAAGCGAACAATTAGCTGTTGTAGTCAACGAGCAAAGACCTGAACTAGAGGAAAGAAAAGCATACTTACCGGTAAGCATACTTACTAGATTGTCAGATGTTCGTTTTTCAAGTAACCTTAAGAGGAATGCATTTATTGTTAAGTTGCTCTGGATAAGAGTGTCCCCTAAATGAACTTGGAGCAGTGGTTGTTTTCATGAGTATAGTTTGCTTTTACATCACGTGTACCGTGTACATCTGCACGGTTTACCTGCGGTGGTGTTAGTACCAGGATGCATTGTGGCAAGATGACAAGCCGGTGGACGGAGTGTGATGCTCTGGAAAATGTTCTGCTGGGAAACCCTTGCTTCAGGCACTCTTGTGGACATCAATGTGTCAGCTACCTAAACAACGTCGCAGACCAGTTACACCCATTCATGGCAATTATATTCCCAGATGGCAGTGGCCTATTTCAGCAGGACTATGTGCCCTGCCACACTGCACACATTGTCCGGGAATGGTTTATGGAACATGAAGACTTCAAGGTGTCACCCTGGCCTCCAAATTCCCCAGATCGCAATCCTGAGAAGCATCTGTGGGATTTGTTGGACCAAGTCTGTTCCACGTCAGCTTCACCCCGCCAATTATCGGGACTTGAAGGATCTGCTGCTAATGTGTTGGTGTCAGATACCACAGGACTCCCTCGGGAATCCTGCAGAGTCCATGCCTCAGTGGGTCGGCGCTGTTTTGGTGGCACGCGAAAGACCAACAGCTTATTAGGCAGGTGGCCATAATGTTTATTGGAAAATAATTGCATATATTAATTTACCACAAATTGGGAGTGAAGGGAACAGCCGTGTGTGGGTTAATGTGGAACAGCTGTGACCATTTTATTACTTTAATTAACTAGGTTTTTAAAGGTTATACTTAGGTTGAGTTGCATTGAATTAAATGTTGCTTTTCTGATATTTTGTTTTGTTGCAAATATGTAAAGGTCTTGCAACTCCACTTCTGGACTTCTACTTCTAGGGTTGTGATCCTGATGGTACAGTCTATTGTACAGATCAGGGGTATTCAACTCTTACTCTACGAGGTCCGGAGCCAGATGGTTTTCGGTTTTACCTCATTTAAAAAAGACTAATTAGGGGGTTGCAAAGAAACAATGGAGTGAAACTTGCTTTGAGGTCCAGAATCATTAAACCATTTGTGTTTATACATTTTGTAGACTTGATCAAGTTAAAGAACATTTTGAAAGCTTACTGACATATTTCTTTTCACTTTCCTTTACCAAGTTGTTGAAGGAAAAGTGACCCATTCGGCTTCTTATGCACTGCAAGATGGCTGAGCCAAATTAATATATTAATGATCAGAATTGCCCTTTTTTAAGGGGAGTTAATCTGCTTCCTTATTTCTTCCTTATTGCTTATTGTACTCCTCTGTACTCTTATACTTGAATACCTTCTTGTGCCATTATGATTAACTCTGGGTTTGATTTCCCTAAGGATTATAAATGGAATGTTTAGGTCCTCATGATATGACCTGGGAAGTCACTTATCATGCCCGGCGCGTATCGATCGACTCACCATGCCTCCTTTCCTAGCCTTCAGTGACTGACATAACAGTGACTGACGTAACAGCGACTGACATAACAAGAGAAAAATACTGGTGAGCACAGGGGTCCGGAGGAGAGCGGTCCAACATGCCAGCACCGCCCGAGATTGAAGGGTCAGTAATTGAAGATGGTTGCCTTGCCTTGAAGTGCTATAGCAACTCCTTGCGTTCACGCTAGCACACAGGGATTCCACATAAACCGGGTTCGGGTTGAGTGAGCAGCGGGATAAGAACTAGGAGGGCATATATGATTCCATAACCAATTAGAATTTCGGCCTGCAGTCGGAACAAGAAAATCCGATGGAATCGGATAACAATCTGATATCTGGCCGTGTGACGTGTTTCGGAACCGACAAAACATTGAGACCACAACACCCTTTTCTTAACTCCCGAACCCTTCGATTCCTCACTCAAACCTTTCCTTTTCAAAGTTTTTGAAACGGAAAGAAAAACGTCAGAAGATCTGCTTTTTCCTTCACTCCCTATACAAAATGTTGCGGTCCGAAATCTTCACTGTTGACAGACAGGACGGTTTGTATAGTCTCATAATTACGACAACTATCATGGAATGCAGACTGTGGACGATGATAACCCTGTCACTGGCACACAATCAAAAACTAATCAAACAAAGTGAATATTTATCAAATCTTTTAGGATTTACTTGATTTTGGTTGTTTGTTTTTATTAACATTTATATTTGTCCTTTTGAAATTGAAAAGTGACTGTTAGGGGCTGTACACAGGTGAATTCAAAGTATTTATTTTTGCTATAATTGGATTGTTGATAATGACATTTGTTGATGATGACATGAACATATATTGGGGTTGAGTCCATACAAGGATCCTATTCACACTTACCTCAACAAATTCTATAACACGTAAAAATAACAACTAAAATGTAGGGTCATTTTGCAGGGAGTCAATGGGGATATTCACAAGCTTTCCCCCACGCGTTGTCATGACATTTCCATTGTTTGGTTAGAATTCCATTATCCTAAACTATCTATGTAAGCTCAGACCTTACAGTTTGAATGCAGACCAAATCCAATTTGGGCATTTGTAAAGTATGTTTTACCCGTCAGTATTCCAAAATGCATTTCAACAATTAACCTTTTTTAATGCATTTAGCATGATTGAGGACACTAGACAGCTAAATAAATGCATTCAAAATGTTCCACCTCTATGAGGGCCTTAGAAGTAATGTTAACAGTACTATTTCCACTATCATAAATGTGTGTCTTTGGAACTGTGTTTACTTCCTGCTTTGCCCTCGTCTCATAAAGCATTTCTAAAACTGCTAGTCTGAAGAAGCCAAGTTCATAGGTCTGGTTCTCAAGGCTAAAAGTGTTGATGGCATGTTCTGGTCAACACCATTTAATCTGTATTTCAGTATGTGTAGCCAGGCAGCGTGTGTAGACAAGCAGAAGATGACATGCCTACTCCATTTAGACAGTAAGGAAGAATACTGAACGCAGTACGGCTAGTCTGTTTTCTTCAATTGCACAACTACTGATGTTTGCCCCCCCCCGATAAGTTTTGTCTTTAGAATTCTATGTGGAGATTCTTTAAAGTTTAGAATGCGTGTTGCTGATCACCGCAGGATATGGCTCGTGCACTCGACTTAGACATCCAAATAAATCTCGGAAATTTAATTTTTACCAAAACAACTGTCCGGAGGATCTTTTGATACCAAAACTAACTTGGAAAAGTGTTCAAGCATGCTTAAAAAACACAATGTCCCTTTAAAGCCCGCTGTGTGTGTGATCAAAAAAGCTGTGCTTTATCTCAACATTAACTCTCAAGGCCACTGGGAGTGGCAGCAAAGATGCAGGGCAGTAAAATCACAAATTGGACAAAAAAACAACTACAGTTTGAAAGTGTATCTGCTGTGTTCTTTTATCGACTGTCAGTATTTGTTTATGGCCTGACGGATTTCATATAATTATGCCTGGGAGTCACCTAGAGGTCTAAGAACGTTGCCTGTTTGCCTTTTGTGCGCAAAGATGGCCCTAAGATTTTCAATTAACTGTGTTTTAGTTTGTTTCATGAACATGCATGGATTCAGGTTCAGCGTGCCGCAAATAGCTAAGCTTTCTCAGTTGTCCTCGGCTGTCTCATTCCGCGCTCAAACCAGCAATCCTCAGCTTCGTAACACACTTTGACCGCATTCCAACCACTTGAGTGACCCAGCTTGTGACCTTTGCTTAGTTCCATCTGTATAACTTCCAAATGGCTTCGGTGTAAACATCTAGTACATTCGTAACTCTATTACATTGGGCCATTTCATTCAATATCCAATACACTCTCTGTCTCCTGGGGAGGTTAAAGAATTGAAATGTGCACCACACTACAGGGATAAGATTAGACATTCAAGAAACAGAGATAATTTAAGGTCATGGACAGATAAGAATACAAATGTTCAGTAAGTGTTACTTTCTCCCTGAGGACAACTCCAGATTGGGACTGTCATAAAACGAATTCAATCGATGGTTAGGATTTAGAGTACATTAGGGTAAGAAAACATTCTATGGAACAATTCACATTGTATTATGCTGACACAACAGATCGACTGTCTTTGTGAACTCAAAGCAAGTGTGAGTGATAGTTTGACTTACTACAGTATGTTCCATTATAATCCTCTAGCATGCAGTACATTGCCAACGCCAGCAGCTCCCCAGCTAAATGCTTATGCGTGAAGGAACAGTGTATTTTATGAACTGACTGACAGCACACCCCTGATAGGCCTCGTTAAAATGACAAGTGCCATTGCCAATATTCATAATGACCCTCTTATTTATAGCTTGTGGCCCCTCTGTCTGGTGCCTAGTTACTCTACGCACCAGTCAATCAACATTGTTTTACCACCATGCACTGTCTACAATGAATACCCTCTCTCCCTTCCCCCATAGCCCAAAGCTGATCAGCAAAGTGGGAGATCTGCGTTACAGCATTCTCTGCATCTTGTCTTTTCTTCTTTACTTGCCCCAGTCCATTTAGACTAGTTTCAACTCAGAAACCTTTGGGTAGAAATGCCTTGATTTAAAATGACTTGTTCTCTGATTGATGAGCAGTTACGGTCATTGGATATTGGTTACTTGGCATATGATGTGCACGATATGTTTTTTCATGTTAATCAACCAAAGGAACAACTGGCAAGGTGCACATTTAATCTGGCTGTGAAAAGACAAATCTGTTGAGGTTACCTCATCACTTTCCAGTGGGTTGCATTATCCAAATGAAAAACAAGCAGAGAAAGAAGCAGATTTAGCAGAGTGACTTGTGCTCAGCGTCTCACCGCAGAAGAAGTAGACTTTCAAGGTCAAAGCAAACCTCCGACATGTGATCTAACACAAACACTGCTTTAGCTCTTTATTATACCACAACACATTTAACACAGCACACACTGGCTCCTAATAGCTCTCAGTTAGTGTACCCAGTAAAAATGATCCCATCACAGTATATTGCTGAGATTTTGTGTAAATGGTAAGGGACAACTGAATCCCCATGACAAAAAACATATGTTAAAATCAATTAAAAAAGGGGGAGGCTCAATGGAGACCATCCCTAGAGTTTCTATGAGACCTGCCAGTATTTCTCTTCTCCGCCCTCCCTATTGATGGGCATGTGGTATACAGAAGCCAATACTGTTCCCCATATCCACTTCCTTCCCCGTCTTACTATCAGCTTGTCACCACTGACTGATGTCGATCAATTCAGTCTTCTCATGTTATAAGCTCCTCATATACAGTGTCGCTAACTTTCTGGGTAGAATAATCAACAAGAGGCATTATGATTTACAGAGCCTGGCCTGGTCTCTCGTCTGGGTGCCTTGGGGGAACAGATTAAAGACCAGGATCTGCAGCTATGTGTCAGCCCGAGTCATCAACACCCAGGGAAACGCATTAACCGGCTGACTTTTCGACTGTGATTATCACGCGGTTCTCTGGACCCCTCTGGGGACTAACATGGCTACTCAACGGGTTCCTGCTCCCTGAAAAAGCAATGAACGCTATGGACAAAAAGCTATATTTGAATTAGTGCTGTCTAACGATTCAAATAATGAAATTGCGATAACGCGCAAAAACTCCTAATCTTGGAATGTGTTCAAATTTGTATAGATGTTCTGTTTAAAAAGCATTGCATTATACTAAAGACATTGTGCTTAACTTGACATGAAGTAACTGCAGGAGCTGTCTTTTCTCAAGTTGGTCCAGTCAAACGGGGGATGTCATGGCCCTTAAATGTTTCCCCTCAAATGACCACAATGACTGGCAGAATCTACTGGTGTTCCACGTAAATTGTACGTTCAGTTCACGCTCCCAATCACATCACCAAGAGTGTTTTATTTCAATAAAAACTACCTGCTCTGCAATTGGGACCATACTTCTGCCGGGTTTTATTCCTTACAATATCAGCCCCCCTATCTGGAAAGCTGCTGACACTGAATCACAATTATGCTTTTTGTGGTTTTGGCCTTTGGATTTCTAGGCACAAATGTTAGAGTGGGGTTCAGGTTAAGGCCTGAAAACAATTAGCTTTTCAAATACATCCAACACCAAATACGTATATATGTATTATATGTGTAAATGATTTCCCAGTTCAAGCAAATGTAGCAAGGCATGATACTTAAATAGGCAAGGTAGATAGATGGTAGATGTTTATCCACATATTTTAAATAGTAACATTTATGCACAGCAGCGAAGTTGTTGCTTTCGCTGTTATAATATTTTTTTGTGGAAATGCAACTGGCGACAACATCAATGCTTAGCTTAGTCTTGTCACAACATAAAATAAGCATAACATACCATGCTAAAAGACAGGTAAGGAAAATGTCTCATGAGGAAAATAGGAAATAGATAAATTATTCAAGGCCTGGGAAAATAGTAAAAGTGAGGTGTTGAAACATTTAAAGGGTGAGGAAATCATAAAAGAATTGTGTAATTTTATTTAATTTGTTAGTAGGCAAAGGTAATGACTAAACACTTTTGGTATTTACCTATCCTTCTAAAAATTCTACTCATCAAATAAACCTTTACTGACATTAGTAATTTCTAGGATTTCATACAGCACAGACTGTATTCTATTGTTAATCGCTAACAAGTGGCGAGTAAACACAACACACAACATGAATGCTTAGGCTTCTCTCCACTGTTTTATTAAAAAAGGTTCATGTGAAGCGCTCTGGACAACTCCAACACAAGTCCAGTGCCAATGAAGTTACCCATACACTGTTGCAAATCAAGAGACAGCTCCTGTCGAGGTGAAGCATCAACTATAGATGATTCTGAGGCTCAAACAAGAATAATGTCCTAATGGCGACAAAAGAAATAAAGCATTTTTCATTAATTTCATGTAATTACATGAAAATTTACAAGTAAACTTTCACAGCCCCAATATGAATATATTTATTATTTGGAGTCGTAGATAGATACATGGAACGTTTGATTTAGTTATTGAGGTCTGCTGGGGATCGATGCACTGCTTGAATGCCCTGAATAATATTACTGCTTGATTTAGTAGCCAAGTACCGTTAAAGCAACCATGGCTGTTAGGGAAAACACGCAAAAAAGAAAGTTCCCAAGCAAGAAACAGACACTTTTTAAAATTCTATCTGCATGTTTGTCTTGTTGCTGAAACATCTTGCAGCTTGCTTTGATAATAGTTGATAATACAAGATTTTCCTAGTTGGCCAACCTTGCTAATACAGGAGGGGTTTGTCCAGTGTCGTAGGATTAAGTAAACATGTTTGAGACATGTGTCTTGAGACGTCATACTACCATACCTACTACTATGTAGTTGTACCGTGCTGCAGGCCTACTAGCTGCTAGCTAGCTACAGGACCAAATAAACATGAATGTCCGGCATTGATAAACTCTACAAAGTGTGCATGCCAACCAGCAACTAGCGATGAGCAAATCAAGCAAAAAGCAGATGGACGCCCACCATTAATTTGGACATACAAGCGTTCTTTCTATGCAAAGACAAAGTTGGTGCTGAAGCCAGCTAGCTAAGACATTAGAAGTTATAGCTAGCTAACAAACTAGTTAGCTAAAGTAAAATGTTGTTTCCAGCACAGGTATATGCATTTGACATTTTAACCTAATGTAGATCTTCTAGGCGTCAATGTTGATCAAGCTGAATTTTAGCCCACAGGATCTGATAGTGACCATGACAGGGGTCCCTGTAACAGGATCGGACAGCCATGGATAAACAATCAACCATGGAGCTGAGGACAACTTTTGCTGCATAGCAATTGTCTATAAAAACGGATAACTTATATTTATGTTATAAGGTGTACCCCATATGTTCATATTTTCTATATGAATCAGATGGTTGATGAGTCAGCTAGTTCAGCCATTCCAAAAGGTTGTGGTGGAGCTTTTTAAAAACGATTTGTCATCTTTAGATTTGAAATTAAACCCTCACCCCTGTGTTTGTCTACTGCTAATGATGCAGCTATGCAAAAGAGGCCAACAAATACCAGAAAGGAGGATTTCGTGATTATTACCAGTGAAAACTTGTCACAACCCTCTATGACTAGCTGAGCATCTGAACTCTGTTCTCTTTTATATCAACATGGAATTCATTTGTTATGGCTGCACAATTCACTAGCAACAACACTGAGTCACCGTCATTTAAAATACAATAAGGAAGAAAAATAAAGTGAAGTACTTTGAACTCAATGGTTCTACATATCATGACATAATATCGATCATCTGTTCCTTACCAGGTCTAACAATTACGTAAATACAACCTGAGATGAACAACAACACATGACATATTACATTGTGTCATGATCAATTTCCAAAAAATAAAGCCAAAATGGAGAAGCCATGTGTGAAAAAGTATATACACCTTTACAGCTTCCTTGGGAATTAAGATGCTAAGTAGCAGACAGATGCTGCTAATCAAATGCCCTTGATAAATGTATCAGCAAGAGATGGTTAGAGATAGGATTAGGTTTAGGGTTAATGTTATTAGATAATTGAAATGTCATTGTTAGACTGTAGGTCTGTTGAGTTGAGTCACATATCCTTTGTAAGAAGTAACTGACCAACTGTAAAAAGCAACTTGTAAGCAACCAATGATAGCCTTCAGATTTAAAGTGAGCCAGGGAATAAAATAATTAAGAAATGGCCAACACATTATTTTGCTGGCCTTCATAGCTCCCAGCCTACAACTAGCCATTAATTTGCATTTCTTAATAGCTGATTTAGAACAGACTGGCCTAATCAGAACCAATTGTGGGTCTACTCTATGTTTGGGCCACAGAAAAAGGAAATGTGGACTAAACCAAATCTAAACCAAACATAGAAGCCTGTTTTAGAAACCGGTTTTGTCCTTTTTACCAACAGAATAAGTAAACGGGTGAAGAGCATATGAGATGTTGGGATATGAGCAATAATGGCAGTAAACGAGGCAGGGTGGCCGAGAGAGTTAAGCCAGTAAACCAAGTATGGCGAAACGAAAAATGCACTGCTCTTAGAAACTCTAGGCAAACAATGGTTAGCCACCATTACCATTATTGTGGTGATGTTTGGCTCCCGAAGAAAGTGACACAGAACATAATGTCTGATCCAGTTATATGTGGCCCTCCCAGCAGACAGACAAGGAAAGGTGAGGCTAGTGTTTACTAGCAGGCAACACAAACATAAGTCATTTATGCCTAGGGCCTGCCCTGGGTGCAGTGTAGTGACAAAAGGAAGCTATATGAATGCACTTGATTGATCATGATTAAGAAACTATACACTTGAACATAGTAACTAAGTGCTTTGCGCTTCACTGTAGCCGTACCGTATGAAGGAGCAGGTGCCCTTTAGTTGATTCTTTTTAAATGATTTACTCAACAGAATGGGTCAGCAATGCTGCCATTTGACCATACAGAAAGAAGGGTGCCGGTATGGCTTTCATAAAGACATTATGGTAAAAAACAGATGATGGGCCTCAACCAGTCTCTGCCTAGAGCCCCCAAATCCCCAAAACCGCCACTGCTTAGTGATGTCAGCACATGTTTATCTACCAACGTGGTTTGTGTTCCTAACATTTCAATTCTGTTTAACAGCATATTTTATAAATGTCACTCAGGGAAGGGTTGATATTTTGATAGGCTTTAGTTTTGCTGCCATATGTCTGGTTATGTTAAACTGTAGCAATTCTAAAAAGAAAAGAAAAAACATAAATCACTGTCAATAAGCCTATACATATCAAGGATAAACATGGACAAACGTAGTACTTTTTCATCACTCAACTCTAGCTTGCAGAATTGTAAGTGTGTTATGGTGATATTTCTATCTGAAAAAAGTACCCTAGATGTTCTTCCATTTGAATTATGAAGAAATTAAATCAAGGTCAGCATATCTGAAGGACACACCTCATTAATTAAATTAGTTTTTAGGTAATGATAGAAAAGAAATGCAGATATTTTCTTAGGTAAGTGAAATGTTTTCCTAACTAAACATTGGAATTTTGCCCAAAAATGCCGGCAAACCCTCTTATGATCATGTTTAAAGAAGGACTGACCTTTCCCAAGATGGCTGTATCATATCATTAGACCACAAATCACTTCCTCCTCTAAGGAAATAAAATACCTGCCTTAATGAAACGTCAGTTCTCCAGGATTGTCTTAATTCAGCTGAATACAAAGGAAAATACATCTATTATTTTTGGGTCGCTTGGAAAAAGTACTGTATAAGCATAAAAGAGTAATATATACAGACATCCTACTTGGGACCATTGATAAGCCCATTATATAGTATTCACCAACATATTGTATATAATTTCAAAGGCTAGGATATAAGTATAACAAATATATAATAGAATTATAAAACAATCCCTGTATGCACTGTTGGCTCAAGGATCTGCATTGCTCCACAAAAGCTCTGCCAGGAAAGGGCTCTCGGTGCTTAAACAAGAAGGAGACTTCTAAGAGAAGCCAGAGAGAGAGGTCAACAATAACGTGAAAGCTGCGGAGTTCAGTGGCTGAAGAGTTGCGCACGGCACTGGCCTGTAAGACAGGGTGGCAAAAAATAAGCTTTTACCTTAAATGCAAACTGAAAGCATGTCTTGGGGTTTACCAGAACATAGATTTTTTATCAGAACTCAGTGATATGTGTGGTGCACAAAGCTATGTGACCCTTAAAATACAGTGACATACAGTAGTAGTCATTGCCATTGTCATACTGGACCCTCATATTAGATTAGATTCAACTTTATTGTCATTGAACAGTACAAGTACATAACAACGAAATGCAGTTAGCATCCAACCAGAAGTGCAAAAAAGAGCAGTGCAAAAATGTTGTGAAGGGCAGTGTGCAAATGGCATGGTTAAGTACTGTGCAATAAGCAAATGTACAAAGTGCGAATGTGCAGTTAGCAGTACAAACGGAATGCATTAGTGCAAGGGTCAGATGAGGTGTCCAGGTGCAAATATGCAAGAGGTACAGACAGTATAAATTGTGCAAAAGGCAATAATGATGAATAATATTAATCAAACCTACAAACCTTGTGTAGCAAGAACCGTGTTTTTCCTAAGTGAGCGACATGGCACAATGTCTTTGCATGCTGACATAATTGTTTCACGTAATGACAATGATAAAATGTTGTTATGGGGTGCTATTGTTGGTTTGTGTACTGTAGCTAACTAAGCTGGCTTTGCAGCAACAACAAGCTCCTTAGAATCATTTGCATTCACTTAGAGACATTTGCATCAGTGTACTCCGTCAAGCTGATGTTGATATGCCATTTAGGACACGTGATGTGTGATATGTTGACCTGTGATGTTTGGTTTAATTTGATTTAGGCATTACTATTGTAGCGCCAACTCGCTCACTGACAGGCCAGAAGTTCAATCAATACATTCATTACAACTACCCAGGCCACTTACACCTACTCCACGTGTACCTAGGGGCTGTTTCTATGTGCCTCTAATGAAGGCGCACGGAGGCGTACGTGGTTTGGATACTTGAAGAGAAAACGTTGGCGTACAGCAGGGACGGCTTATAATGAAGGGATTGTTCAGGGTTTTGGCAACTAACCTTTTATCTACTTCCCCAGAGTCTGATGAACCTGTGGATACCATCTGTTTGTTTTTGCTTCCAGTATGTAAGTAAATTAGAGGTCGTTTTAAGAGCCAACACTAACGGGGGGGGGGGGGGGGGGCTGGATGATTAAGTGGTCATGTTGGTATGAAAGCAAGATTGGGAACATACCAAAAATGAGGGCTATAATTATCTACTGTACAAGTACATTTACACGTAGAATATCCCTAGTATAGTAATGCTGCTGATATTAGCTACACAACTTCAGGCACGATTCACAAAATCTACTGACGTTGCCATAGAATTATAATCAAAGGGTGGTGAGTATCATATCATTGTATATGAGCATTGAGTATAGGACATACATTGAACACATGTATAGTAGCAATATAGCGCAGGTTTTTGGTGAGGGCTACAGCACAGGGAAAGAAGCTGTTCAGGTGGGGCATGACTGACCTGTACAATAGACCTACATTTTGGAGATAGTGGGGGACCAGGATGGAAGCAATGATACTGCCTGCACACTCCCTTGCCCTGGGGTCATGTAGGACATGAATGTAAGGCAGGGGGCAACTGTAGACCAGTTCTGACGTACAAAGCATTCCAGTGTATGTCTGCAGCAGGAATATGTAGATACAAAGATGTATGGACTGTATAACTGATTTGTAAATCCAGATCATGATTGACTGGGACAGTTATTTTTATTTCATACATAAGTAGTGCTTTTTGGCCTTTAGCTCCTATACCAGTAGTCACGTTGGCTGTGCAGAGAATGAGCAGAGAAGAACCAATATGTTGGTGGATTTTTCATGTCATGGCCCTGTTTAGCTTCCTGAGGCCCTCGTGAAAGTTGACTGAATCTTGAACTTCACCCAGAATAAGCAACACTTTGCTGCCCTGGAAATGTTTTGAATCTTACTCGAAGTGTATGATCACGCACCAAAATCAAAGAAATTGTCAAAGCTGCCTTCCAAAATGCTCCTCAAACTTTAAAAAAGTATAGGGAAAGGCTGTCATCTTTTTGCAGAAAGTGTTGAAAGCAGGTGTTCCCAATAATTCAGATTCTTTGGGAAGCAAACTGTAATTTGTAATTAAAGAAATATTATAAATGAAATGAAGTATATGTCTATAAGTAAAACACTTTGATATCCAGTATTTTCCCACTCTCCCATCTCTGTTGGCATGGTAATCAGTTGCTTGGAGCAGCAATGTCAATCAGACGTGAACCATTTGAGCATTTTCTCCTTAGGCAGAAACGTCGTCTTATATAGCTTCCTAACCGTGTAATGTCTCGTAGGCTTATTCTGCTTGGTATGTAATGTTGTGTGTGGGTGTCTGTATTAGATGCTATTCAAACAATAAATGTCTTCTGGCTCTGTGGTGAGACACACATTTGGTTGCGAAAATATATGGAAGTGGAGGCCAAAACTGAACCAACTCCAAAATATCCAGCTTCAATTACCACAACAACAATACAGTACAATACATTATATACAAATAGGAAGATAACATAAGCAGCCGGCGATTAGTCGGCAAAATGAAGCCATTCACACACAAATAATGTTAATATTAATTTGATAGACAAAAAAACATTTTACTTTAGGTCTGGTAAGAACATGCTCTGGCAATAACTGGACATGCCTTTAATTTAAAGTGTTTTGGGTAAAGCTGGAAATATCTGAGAGGGATTCTTTTCTGTCGAACAATCTTTTTGCAACCAAGTATGTATCCCAATGTAATGCCAAAAGTCAATTATTGATTAAATCACAGCAGTATGCATTTTTCTGTGTGTGTGTGACTGCATGTGTGTGCGGCTTTCGGTCTGTTAAATATTGGGATTCACAGGGTGAAACGCAGGACACAGATCGTTGAGCATGAATTATGCGTGGTCATTGAGCTTTAATTTTCACATTAATTAAAAAAAAGAAAGAACATGGGAAGCCATGTTGAATAATTTATGCATTGGGAGTGCACAAATTAAGAGGTGCTTTTTGTCAAACCACATTTCAAATAGACCCCAATTGGAAAACATGAATGAAGGACTGCTTTATATTTAACATTGTCAACCCTCACAGAGGTAGCTTTTTCCTTTTATTTTTATACAGGACATATTTACTATAATTGTATGTGGATATTTAGCATTCCTGTTAAAATCAACGCTGGGTTTAAGGGTATAGCGCCCCCTTACTTATTTGTTCTTCGTGTGGTAATGAACACAAAATAATCCTCCGTCATGTTGGCAGTATGTTAGCCCAGCTACATGCTCTTTGAAGTCACTCGGCTTCCAAAGTATCCTCAACCCCAAATGGCTTCCCCCCTGGATCAGCCTATGCCAGATGAAAAGGATCTATTGTAATGTGAATGAACAGAAGTCCGTGGCCCAGGGTTGGAATGGCTCAGCTAGGGACAGTGTACGCATTAAATTATCTGTACTAACTATGCTGGCCTCAGTTGCATCAGAATGTATGTTTCACTGGAGAGGAGATATAACAGACATAAAACACCAGCCAATCCCTATGATTTAGTTTAGATTTTGCTTAGAACACACCTTAAAAAAGTATAGCTTCTAGCAAGCTTAGTGAGGAAAATAGGAAGATGTTACATCACCAAGGGGAGAAACCACTGGCTTTAGACCCATTACAAAAACAAAGCTCCTGGACTAGTGGTGACAGCCCTGGGTGTATACTCATGCAGTAAACTAGGGTTTATCCCTAGGGGAAAAAATAATCCATGAAGATATACACTATTGGTTCTCAAGCGTGTTTCAGGGGCCCCAAAACATAGTGTTCTTTTTCAGTAACACTACCTGGCTGATTTAAGAAATGTACAACTGTAACAAGTAATTTTCATTATTTTCTAGTCAATCCTCCATGCATCAGAAAAATACATACTTATAGGGAAGCATTTGTCCTGGTGCAGCAGGCTTATTAGGTTTTAATCAAATTATTATATTTATTTGCCAAAAGCCACTGTCCATGATTCCACTAACATCAACAAGGCAGTGATGGCCAGGTCAGAACTAAACAATATTGTCTTTAAATCTTAAATGAGTCATTGTTAGCTGACATACATTAGCAACAGTACCTCCCTCATGGTTACTAGGTAATATTGTAGTAAAATTTTAATACACACATCAAGCTTTAAGGTAAATATCCATTTTGGATCTATTTTGAAAACCTGTACCCCTTTGGGTCTCAAAAAGCACATATAGTGACATTAATTGTTAAGATGCTGGGCATCTCCAGTTCCCTAAAGGGTCAGAGTGGTACTGCAAGGGAGGTGTACAAATAACTGCTTTCCAAGGCGACAAGCATATTCTATTCCACATTCCACATCATTGTTGACAGAAAGGATTTCGACCAACACCAATGGGTTCGGCACCCATACAAAGAAGAGCAGAGAAGGCTCTACTGTTAATATCGAACATGAGGAATATATTCTACATCATTAATCTACTAAAATAGATAATTCCTCCATGTATTGTCTTTCTATATCCAGTGGATCGTTTTCAGTGTATCACAAGTTCTAAATGGATTAAACCCTGAACTCTGAAATTACCATTGCAAAGTGTTGCTTGTGTCTCCAATAATTACCATTAAACAAGTCCATATCAAAAGATGTGAATATTGTGGATTTTTGTTTTTCTTCTCGTAATTCTAATCAAAGTGACAGCTTCATATTTGGTTTCAATCCTGAAGAATAAGGCTTACAGTTTATGGAAATAAAAAATCTGGTATCTCCAAATATTAGAAAAGAAAATGTATTACACAGAACTGTCGACTTGAGAAGAGCTCTAATCTGCTAAAATAGTTACTCTGGAATGGCCATTTTAATTTCATTTTATTGTTTGGGCTTGCTGAGGAAAACGTCAAATGTCTTAGGGTGCACCCCTGAGCAAAGAGAAGAAGGCTAAAGAGCAAGAGAGGCATGGTGTCACGGCTGTCCATAATCTAAGTCAGTCAAAAACAAGTTTAAATGAGTTGCTAAGAAGACTGCTGTGGTTGTAGCTCTGCTACCTTATCTCAAACAAGGCTATGGGTAAACATGTAGCACATGTGGTTTGATCCAATGCCATCTCCAGAGGCTGGAAAACCTCAGACTCAAAGCGGTTCCTTTATGTCTGGCTGCTCACTAAAAAAAACAATTGCAAACCGGAGCTCCCATTTGGCACAGGTGCGAAGTTACTGCCTTGCTGTACAGCTGCTTCATTGTGGCCATGACCTCAAATCCTAGTTACGGCATTACGACGATCCCCTGTGGACGTCTTGTGCTGCCATTTGGCTCAGCGCTATTATGAACCTGGTGATGGACAAGTGTTGCCTTACCTTGTTTTTGTCTAGTAATCTTTGTGGCTCTAGAATGAGCACCAGCAAGCACAACCACGATCGTTTGCCATTTACTGAATTCTCTTTAAAGCCTTGATCAAGAGATGGTCGAGAAAACCATGAAAATAAGTCATCTTAAACTGGAAATAGGAGAGAAATGTAACATTTAATTGACATCTTTACACACTGTAACCTTTAAATCGACAGTAGTTACACACTCCAGCCAGGAGTCCAGGCAAAGTCCTGCACCATGAGGAACCCAGGCCCGATGCCACGGCGTAAGGTCTGATGATGGGTCTGAGGATTTCATCCCGGTACCAGCAGTCAGGATAATGTTGGCTAGCACCTGGAGGTCTGTGTGACCCGAATGGCAATTTAGCTGCATGATACTAGGCTGTGAGCACAGGTCCACAGGTCCCGTAGCTTGCTAGGGCATTTTGTAGGGCTCTGGCAGTGCTCCTCTTGGTCCTTGTTCCTCCTCACACATAGGAGCAAATACCGGTCCTGCAGCTGGGTTGATGCCTTTCTACGGCCCTGTCCAGCTGTCCTTGTATGACAGCCCATTTTCTGGTATCTCCTCCATGCTCTTGAGTCTTTATTGGAATAGACAGCAAAACGTACGGCAAAAGTATGGATGTGTCATCCTGGAGGAGCTGGACTATCTGAGCAAACTGAATGGTCGGCAGTTACCGCCTCATGCAACCAGTAGTGCAAATCGCAATACTAGAGAAGAATCAGTCAGAAAGGAGAAGGAGAGAGCAATTGTGTTTCTTGCTGTTCCCTCTCCAGTGCATCTGTTGTCACTTTCATTTGCACCAAAACAAGTGACATTGATTCACCATCACTTATGCTTTCTAACTTGACAGATTGACATCTCTGAAGTTCAATTGAGCTGGTGTTATACTGTGATTATTACGTCTTATAAATACTCTGAGAGGGCCAGGTGAAAATACATTTTTGTCAAGGAAATCTTTCTCCGTGTGTCAGTCAAAATGGCCCAATGTCATTGGTTGATAACTTTTGATGGATCATTTTTTCAGCCGAATGGTTCCTTTTGAACAACTTCTTTTGAATGGCTCACCAATCGTGTTGATTAAAGGAGTCATTTTTTTGGTTTTATGATTTCCTTTTTATTATTTGCAGACGAATAGTTAAAAGCGCACACACACCAGGGAGAGAAGTTTACCCCAGGTGGATTCAATCATAGTGCACGACATAGTGCAGGTCTAAAACCACTCTCACATCAGCATCCACAATTTCCTAGCAAGACGCAAACCTATTTACAGATTGCTATCCTAAGCCTCAGCCATAACCTTGACCACTCGGAATGAATTCCTAATCTTTTGCTGATTTACATTTAATTTTGAATTAAATCCGTAATACCTTGTAGTAAATATTCAAAGTAAGATAGATTAAGATTAGGCATGCCAGAGTGAAAAAGTCTAGAGAAAACACTAGAGAAACGTGGGAGTAAACTTCCCTCTTTAAAACTAGATAATGCAATTTACTGAACCAGCGCTCGATTTTTTGGTATGTCTGAGAGGCACAATCCCCTGGGTGGGGAAGATGGGGGAAGAATGTACGTGTGTGCGAAGAGAATATTCTCAACATAAACATGATCACTAATAATTTCACAGTACGGATATTGTCACATTGACGTGTTGGGTTTAAAGCTGACTAGGTACATGCACGCCATTAGGATGGAAGATCCTAATGCCCCCCGTGCTGCAGGCTCCCCCCTTACAATCACCATGCTGGCTAGTCACTGCCATGGCTCCTGCTGAAGACGGATAACATCTGCTAGAGGTTTATACTTGCTTTATTGAGCGTTTGATTGACTAGTGTGTATTCAATGCCGATGGATGCATTTAATGTGCCTTGAATTTGTGTGTGCGTGTGAGAGAGTGTGTGTCTGCCTGTGTGTGTGTGAGTGAGTGCACGCACACCATTTGGGTCTTTCAGTGAATGACTACTGGTGTGCATTGCCAAAGACCTCTATTTTGATTTCAGTCAACAAATGTAATCACGTGTAGTTTGTGAAACAGCACTGGCACTTGGATTTGAACCGAGAGCTCTTTAGCAAAGAACCCCCATTATTCAGTTTGGCATCAACATTATTAATTAACAGAAAAGAACACCATACCTTCTTAAAATATGTTGGTCACGGAGCTGTACATACAAGTGCAATAAGTTGCAAGATGCAGCCACCATGGATCAAGACTTGTTGGTTCAGCACACCCACAGACGCTCAATTAGACTGAGATCTGGGGAATATGGAGGCCATGGCAACACCTTGAACTTGTTTAATTACTTTTCTCAGACCATACCGGAACAATGCGTGACACTGTGCGGCAGTGGGCGTTAACCTGCTGAATGCGGCTGGGGGTTGCGTGATTCTGTAGCGTGTAGCGAAAGACGGGCCGAGGCGCTGGAGTTAGAAGGGCTTTTATTCATAGACGGCACAATGGCACTACTTCACGGAATAAGTGACATGAAAGTAGAAAAGGCCGTTGAACATAGTAAAGGGTGGCTTGTAGCCAGAAACACGCGACATAAAACAAGAACGCACAGATGGACACTGGGAGGAAGGGGAACGCGTATACACTGGGAAATGAGGAGCAGGTACAGGTGATCAGAGACCGTGGCGCGTTCACAACAACAGGGACATGGGTCAATAGAGGAGAACACGGGGGAATGGGGAACGACAGCGGTTAAAAGTTCGGTGACGTGGAACGCCGGGAGGGGCACGTCCCCAAAGGGGGACAGCAATGACATTCGAGTAGGTGAGACACGTCTCACGGAAGTCCACGTGAATGTCCGGACCCAGGGTTTCCCAGCAGAACGTTCCCCAGAGCATCACACTTCCTCCACTGGCTAGTAGTCTTCCCACAGCGCCTCCTGGTGCCATCACATCCACAGATAAACAGCTCAAACATACGCGATTGTCCTTCGGTGTAGAAGATAGGACTCATCGAACCAGCTGAATTTCTTCCACTGCTCCAAGGGCCAGTTTCAACGCTTGCATGCCCATTGCAGGCACTTCTCGACAGTGGACAGGGGTCATCATGGGCACTCTGACCGGTCTGCAGCTACACAGAGGGGTGTGATGCAATGTGTGTTGTGACACATTCCTCCCGTACCCATTATTAATACTTTCTATGACTTGTGCTACAGTAGATCCTCTGTCAGTTGGAACCAAACGGGATTGCCTTTGTTGCCCTCACATCAATGAGCATTCGCCTGAATTGTATTAATTATAATACAATTCAATAATAGATTAGAAATGGGACAATATTTTGAAATGCATTACTGGCACTGAAAATACACTTACAGTAAACCTGATCAGTTAAAATCCCAAATATGAAATCCCATAAATATGAAATATTACATTCTTCATCTTAAAAACGGTGCCATGTGCATTTTATATTAAAATACAACTTATTGAATTAATTGTAATATAGAAAATGTACTGTTAAAAAGAATGAAGGGACACGTATGCAAAACACGATCAGAATATGCCTGAAATGAAATAGGTTTATAATTGAAAAAGAATTATGATTACGATGACTTATTATTATAGACTGGATGGCATTGTCTATGTGACTTTAGTCATTTGTTTTGTGTGTGGACCCATGGACATTGGGTCGGAGCATGCCATGTGGGGGTATTTTGTGGGATAGACCTTTCCTATTGGCTGCGTAATGGTTGGCAATGACAATTGACCACCTACTATGTGCCCGGGCCAAAAAGACTGTGCTAACATTGTTATCATCAGAGAACATGTAAGAGCTACAGAAGGTCAACATCTTGGATTCGTGCTAATAAAGAAAATGGTAAACGGTTTGTCTGATTGTGGACAGAAATATTACAACTCCAGGTCAATTACATTTCAGGGATCCAGCTAGGAAGCATGCACAATTCTGAATCAATGGCACCCATTTCTGGGAGGGACAACAGGTACACTTGAAAGGCAACAGCAAGACAACCAATAAAAAGGGATCAGTTTCGCAGGTGTTGGCCTGAGACAATTGCTCTTTCCTTATCCTTCCTGACTCATTCTTCACCAGTATTGCGATTTGTTATATCGCAATTAAGACAAAAGTGTCAATGGAGCTCTCAGTTGCAGTGTCCATTGTGTACAACTGGAAGTTCAGTACACAAAACTGTAACTAGCGAGCTAGCTCCATCATTGAGATAGAGAGATAAATTAGATTATCTCATCAATATTTCAAGTAATAAATAACAAATAATCGAAATCAAGACACGGAAAACAGGCTTAACAAAATAAACCACTATTTCTCCCAAACTGGCAACCACTTGTCAGTGAAGTATTTTACACTATTTGACCATATATCAAATCTTATAAACACATCCCGGTAGTAAATCAGCCCACTCTGATCAAATAGGCAAAGAACAGAAAGATAATTCTGTTCATAATGTGTGAGCAATACAGTAAAAAGACGAGGTAAATCAGGAAAAGGCAGACTAGAATAAAAAAGCAAGCAGTTTAATGTCACCTGTGTGCACGCCATTGTAGTATTCTAATTGTATTATTATTGCATTTTTATCACGAATAAGCTTGTCTAGACAAATTAAGGACAAGAGAACATCTGTGTTTAGATTCTCTCAGGACGTCATGGCCTGTCAACCTCAGGCATGTGTGAATGATCATTGGTTATAAAGTATGTCGTGAAAGAGTGGACTCCGTCATAGACACGCCTATCACACACACACACACACACACACACACACACACACACACACACACGAGATATAGATGAGCAACCATCTTAACAATAAGAAAATAAATGGAACATTCACGACAACTGCATATTTTCAATAAATAACTATGTATTTCTCCCTTGACTCTAACATGTTCTTTGGTTATTTGTCCATGTAACTTCTTAAATCCAAAACCTATCTACATAGTTAGACAACACCAAAAATCTACCAGAGTCATTCTAGAAATGATTGCTGATTACACAACAGATATTGATAAATAAGTAAAAATCAGCTAATTCTTTAGATCATTATATGGTGTCTTTATCGGCAGTGTTTGATGGATATTCCACAACGGTACCTGCTGACACTTTGTCACCCCATGCAACACTGCCAAGAAAGGGCTTGTGCGCAAAAAACCTTCACAAAAGCAAATATTTTATAGGAACCAATATAACTGCCTGCCTGTCTGCCTGGCTGGCTACACATCACAACACACAACTCAGGCCCTGCCTGGAGTAGTGCATCTGAACAGTAATCAAAATCGAAATGAAATGGCCAGGTGAGAAATTGGTCCTTCTCTTCTTGAGCAGGACTGTTTCACTAACTGCTCCCAAGGAGCAATGACAAAGTATGCTGCTGCAGTGTTTTTAGATCTTTTTGTCAGATGTTACTATGGTATACTGAAGTATAATTACAATCATGGGCCAAAGGATATTATTGGCAATAACATTAAGCACATGCAAAGAGTCAATATTTGCAGTGTTGACCCTTCTTCAAGACCTCTGCAATTCGCCCTGGCTTAAAGTCAATTAACTTCTAGGAGACATCCTGACTGATGGCAGGCCATTCTTGCATAATCAGTGCTTGTAGTTTGACAGAATGTGTGGGTTTTTGTTTGTCCACCCACATCTTGAGGATTGACCCCACAAGTACTCAATGGGATTAAGGTCTGGGGAGTTTCCTGGCCATGGACCCACCATTTTGATGTTTTGTTCCCTGTGCTACTTAGTTATCACTTTCATCATGCTGGAACAGGCATTGTTCGTCACCAAACTGTTCTTGGATGGTTGAGAGATGTTGCTCCTGGAGGATGTTTTGGTACCATTCTTTGGCTGTGTACTTCAAAATTGTTAGCCTACTCTTTTGGCTGAGAAGCAAGCCCACACATGAATGGTCTTAAGATGCTTTACTGTTGGCACGACAAAGAACTGATGGTAGCGCTCAACTTCTCTTTTCCGGGCAAGCGTTTTTCCGGATGCCTCAAACAATCAGAAAAGGGAGTAATCAGAGAAAATGTCTTTACCTCAGTCCTCAGCAGTCCAATACCTGTACCTTTTGCAGAATATCAGTCTGTCCCTGATGTTCGTCTGGAGAGAAGCGGCTTCTTTGCTGCCCTTCTTGACAACAGGTCATCCTCCAAAAGTATTCGCCTCACAGTGCGTGTAGATGCACTCACACCTGCCTGCTGATATTCCTGAGCAAAGCTCTGCATTTTAGTTCTTGATGATACGATAAATGGTAGATTTAGGTGCAATTTTACCAGCAGCAATATCCTTGCCTGTGAAGGCCTATTTCTGCAAAGCAATGATGACTGTAGATGTTTCCTTGCAGGCAACATATAGTTAACAATGATTTCAAGCCACACCCTCCTTTTAAACCTTCCACTCTCTTATTCTAACTCAATCCACATGACAGTGATCTCCAGCCTTGTCCTTGTCAACACTTTCATCTGTGTTAATGAGAGGATCACTGACATTTTTTAAATGCAGTGGAAATGTTTTGGGGGGATATTGGGAAATGAATTTATGACAAAGAGAGACTTTACAAGTAATTATAATTCATCTGATCACTATGACATTCTGGATTATATGCAAATTGCCATCATCAATTCTGAAGCACAAGACTTTGTGAAAATGTATTGTTGTGTCATTCGCAAAACCTTTGACCACGACTATATATATATATATATATATAAAATACTTTAATCTGTATTAATCATATTATTAAAATAATGACTTCTACATATGCATCAGATATACCTTTTTACTTTAGATAATACTTCTTTGCATGCATAGTTATATTCAGAGTTGCTAAATAATAGCTAATTATTTACTATTTTGAAGTGGTGCCACAATATACATTTATTCATAAATCTGTAGTCTATTTTCACAGCTTTATTAATCAAATTAACATACCACAGAAAATCTGCAAAAAACTACCACAGCACAAAGGTCTGAGTGTTATTAGTAGCTAAGTATGGGCTAGTGTTTCCGATAAAAGTGTTCTTTGACATAAGGCACTAGACCTTTGCCTGCCACCAATTTCGTGGGATGACATAGTTGCTGCAATCTTTCAAGACCCCCAACTTAACCAAAGACAAAGCGATTGATTCACACAAGGGCTTAGTGACTGACATCTAGAGATCTACATCTAGACGTCTAGCTAGAAAAGGCAGGCAATTCCAATTAGAGTGTGAACTCGGGCACAGCAGTGCTTTTCATGACAAAAGTTTGAAAAAAAGACTGTCCACATTAGTTGCTGTAGGCCAAAGCAGTCAATAAGATTAACTTACAAAAACACTGTGAGCACATCCCATACATGTTATAAGCACTGCCACCAAAACAGCCTACGTTTTCTCCTTGAAGCCCTAATCAAATGCTCAGCCTGGAGCAGCACGTCCAGCAACAAGGCATTCTCAAAGAACTCCACACCTACAACAGTGGTTATCCACACTGTCTGATGTGGTGACTGGCATCCCAAAGCTAAATCCAATTTTCTAGCGAGAGGACATACACTTAGCTAGCATCAAACCAATCGTACATGGATCAATTGCTGCATTGACTGAAACTAAAGATCACATGTGCTAAGAGAAATAGCTTCTCCATAAGAGATGTGATGAGAATGAGAGTTTGTGGGGGACAGCAATGACCAAGTCAGATAACACCCAAGCATTCACTGAAACCAGGGGACAGACTAATAGCAGGCCCTAATAATTTAGCATCTAATTGATTCTTTGTATAAGAGATTCCCTGAAGTTGTCATGGATTTAATGACCTGCTTTGACATCTTACTGAGTTATTATAGCAAGACCTATTGACGTTACTTCAAAGTCAGATCAATAAGCCTATTTAGCGTAATGCATTAAATAGACCTACCATTATCCATGAGGCCATACTTTGTTCCATACTTTGTTCCAATCTTGTACTAAAATAGGACCCGGTAAGTTGAGTCATTCTGTTACGCTCCAGTACAGAAAATGGCTTAATTTTTTCTTTGACAACAGCATACGTTTCCACAAAGTTTGAAGTCATTGATTGTTTACAGGATCACTTTGCAAAAAAGAAGACTCAATGATCCTCAAGCATACAACTATATTTTATACCAATGATGACAGCTCATAATTTGTACATGTACTCAAGTTAAACACTGCTTGTCAAGTCCTTATAAAGAGCTATGAGGAAATGTACCACACAAGGCAAAATGGGGAAAGACTGAGTTATTATGTAAGCCCACTGAGAAGGGATTCTCTCCCTGAAAAGAAGAATAAAGACAACTTAAAGATTTCACTTTTCTGAGGGCAAAGAAACAAGGTAGATCTAAAGTCCACTAGTTCAGGATCTTCAGCATCAGCAATTAAGGGTTTGATTACAGGCTCAATATGACCAGAAACAAAGAACTTCCTTCTGAAACCCATCAGTATTTTCTTGGCCATTTTATGCAAGAAATTGCCAAGAAACCGAAGATCTCGAACAATGTTGTGTATTACTCCCTTAATAGAACAGGGTCAACTGGCGCTAACCAGAACAGAGAGAGGAGTGTTAGACCCTAGGATGCTGGCCTTCTAGCACGTTTTTTTCTCTGCCCAGTGTCTGGGTTCTTTTGCCAATCTTAATTGTTTCTTTTTATTGGCCAGTCTGAGATATGGCTTTGTCTTATCAAAGGTTTCATTGATCTCTGCAATGCTTTAGATAGGGTTTTGAGTGGCTACATGCTATTATATCTAAAGATAGCAGTAGCATTGCACTGCCTGGAATAAAGATTCAAAATACTGGAATTTCCAACAATACTTCTGAGGGGAAGGTCGATGCGAGCAGGCAGGCAGCCCAGTAGAAGCACATGCTGCAGTCAAAACCAAGCTTTCCATTCAATCAAGAAACCGCAAGGTTCGTATTTTTAAGTTGACAGACAAATGTGGACGTACAAAATGGAAAATGTAGCAGGTAAATACAGTCCAGTAAATCACAAGATCATCTTTACTAAATACCAGTATGACCGGCAATGCAGACATTTTCACGTATGAGGTGTTATATTTTCAAAAGGTTGTAGTTTCCAAAAAAATCTACAATCTTATATAAACAAATGCTCACTCCAGCATTTCTTTATTCAGACCAATATTTTATTCTCTTCCACAAACAAAAAGGAATTTTATACTCTGCTGCTGTATTATTCATTCCCTAGGATTTCCCATTAGGTTGTTATTACCGCGGCTCTGGATACAAGGACTGACCATCCATGACATCAAAATTATAGTTGTTATCGTGTTTGGAAGCTGTATGGTGTTTGTTTACATTTACTTTGTCTCCAAACACTGAAGAGCCGCAGAGTACAGGCCCAACAGTACCACAACTGGCACAATGCCAGGGAACTGGTTTCAGTCGCAGTCTCTGCCATTTACACGGAGGTGTCACACATGAAAACAATTATTTTTCTCATTAATGGTTTTGAAATGGAAGTACTTTTTCTTTCAATAAGTATATGTCCTTAACGTTGTAGAATCTTTTATTAATGTACCTCACATTCGGTCAATTTTGAAATTCTTAAATAGCTTCCTGAAATGTAATGAACTTTTACCATGCTGTAAATATGTGTGTTCTGAGCATAATTACCTGGTAAAATAAATGTAAAAACTATGTTTGTTGAAAAAAGATGGCTTAACTAGAGCAAGTAATGTTGCAATGGAAATGTTCTGAGTGAAATTAGTTTAGGCTTGGAAAACTATCAAACCTACATAACGGTAACTCCACAATTGGCTGGCATTATAACATTTTTGAACTTGCATCAAGTTTACTTATTGCCTTGTTTTTGGTCATCTGCGGTATACCGAGGTTGGGAAACTTCAGCCTTAGAAGCTTGATTAGTGCCTTACATTTTCCCCAGACCCCGCTGGAATACTTGATGAAACAAATTGCATTCTGAGGACTAGAGTGGTTCATCCAAGCGATAAGGCTGTTGATCGCATGAAAAAAGCATCGAAATGTACCAACACTAAAATGTTTTAACACTAGAATTGCCAATAACATTGTAATGAAGCAAATAAAATGTAAATATGTAATTAATATATTTTAAGCAATGTCCCATTACACCTGTAACTTCATAAAACATCTGTCTATATATCCCATTGTCATTAGCATGTGAAAGGCAGTTGTTATTTCGTTAAGGTTTTTTTCGTTATTCCGTTAGGGTTTTTTCGTTATTTCGTTAAGGTTTTTTAACGGCTGCCGTGACAGAGGGCTATACAGCATGCTCCACTGTTCAAGATTCCAACAGTTGGTGCTTTACCTAGTTAATAAATCACCCAACTACCTTAAAAATTAACCTACAATACAGAAACTCATTTCACACAAAACAACGACTAAAATAGAAGAAAAATGGCCAATGATGGAAGAGATTGGAAACATTCATGTGCAAAAGATACATACTTCTCCCAGTTGTAGGAACGCAGGACAAGGGGCCCAGAGCGAGTGAAGGGAAACATCCTTTAATTCCTTCTTTCAAGACTGTCAGCAAGCAAGAGAGAGAGAGCAAAAGGAGACAGCAAACGGAGGCACACCATAAACTGGCACAAACAATTATTCACAAAACAAAGCAAACAAAGGCACCTAAATTGGGTCCCCAATTAGAGGCAGCATGTTGCAGCTGCCTCAAATGGGGGAGAACTGAAAAGGAACCATAGAGGCACCTCTATAGCCAGGCCCTTTATAATCTCAAAATGTCTCCTGCATAAAAACAAAGACGTTGAATCCCAGCATTGTATGTGAGAAAGTGCAATATTTAAAAATGACAACCCTAGGAGGAATAGTTGAGCACTGAGGCAGTCTCCAGGACAGTAGGTGTGCGAGCGCCGAAAAACGTGGCGATAGCGTTGCTTGTGGAACCTTACTTTTACAACCAGATCAATGTCACCATGTACAATTTATTCTCTTCACGGTCATTCACAAAGAGCTTTCTTGCAAAGATACAAGCTGGGATCGATACCCTGAATACACTGGGATGAGAGTTCCCTCCCTCTGCGCAAAAGAAGGCACCTGTATACAGCTGTTCACCACAATCTTGCTGAAGCCTGACAACACAACCCTCTACTACTACCAACGCAAAGCGAAGAAAGACAACGCATCATTAGTACTACACATTTGAAAGACGTATTCCGTATGCACATTTCTATTTCATTGGTTGGTGTGGATGCTTTGGATACTGTATGAACTGAGCTTGGACATTGCACATATCTTCTAGAGGGTTTTTAGACATTCAATACCACCAATGAGGTCACCACATTAGAATTGTTAGTTAGATTCCCACTGTTGGCCAGTATAATACATCGTGCCTTCAGTAGATATTTGTATGAAAAGGTGAGGATAAGGGTCTAAATATCAGTTAATATTTTATCTACAGTACTTCCACATGTGTCCTTTCTCTGAGTGGTAACACTAGCTGCAGCAATTGCACCTGCACCCAACACCTAGAAAGTAACATTTACTTCAGGTTTCCACAGTGCCACAGACTCAGCCTTTCAACTTTTCAAACCGTCAATTCTCTCTTCAGCTCGCTTACCAGCACAGCATCTTTGTGATGAGGTCATTGGTTCAATGGCTTATAGAGGCAATCGCACAGTAACAACACCGTAACCATTTAATCCAATGCACTCCTTGTAGCCACAAGCCTACAACATGGTTTTATGGGTTGATATAAACCATCATGTTAAAAAGGTGGCACTATTTCTTGGTGGGAAAGAACTGTATTAAAAGCTCTTAGCATTACCACATACAAACTCTAAAGCACTTTCTGTTAAACTGTTTGCAATATTTGTACTATATCTGTAAAATGTCTCCTACGTTAAAGTTGATGTTGCTCATTGACACTTTATTAGTTAAATGAAACCTCACTTGCTGGCTTATGCATTGCGTGCAGAATTAAGTTGGTTGTCACGAGAAATAACTTCAGAATATGCTGAGAAATAATAAAAGTAGAGCCGCGAATAAACTTCAGTAAACTTGGCAGTGATGGTGACATGGTTCCACCTCACATACTGGCATTACTGAGCCACCAAGTACCCTCTCCACTACACTTTGTGTCTGTGGCACCTATTAACGGATGATTGGAGTATTGGGGAGGCAACATATTTAGCGGCCTAAGGTGCGATTGGCACCGTATTCTAGGCACTCTAAAGCCCACACACACACACACACACACACACACAACAGGAGGATTAGCCAAATGTACCCAATGCTTTGAACTTATGATGGATCTTAGAAGATACATATGACAAGATTTATCCCCTCCAAACCAACTCTGTGCCAAACAATTCTGTCATCTATTTCATTATTCATCTATTTATCAAAGCTGTGTTTCTATTAATTTTGCAAAACACTAGAGAATCGTAGGATCAGCCTTTGAACACCAAGCTCTTCATTTAAAATGCTTACCTATATGAGGCCAGCTCATTCGCTGACCAAGACTCTTCAGAATCTTCTTACCTTTACCTTTTCCTTTACCAAAGTTCAGAAGAACAATGTCTTATGCTTGCAAGTTGGGGAAACACATCCACATTCAAGAGAGACACACAGAGAGGAATCAATCAGAGAGGTTAGTACAGTGTGGGTTCCTCTGACATACAAATTGTGTCCCCCGAGAGAATATTGTCATTTTATCAAACATATTAACAACATGTTCCTCCTCAAATGGGAATGGAGTCCAAGAAAGTACATATTACACTGTTAGGTCAGGGTGTAAATGTAATATAATGACATTTTGAAATCATTCCCTTTTATATAATAATTAACTTTAATCCTATTTTCTGAGAATTGTGAGACTGATTGTGTTGACGCTCTGGGCGGGCTGCAATGCAGGAAGAAGGAAATGGAGATGGAGAGAGCCTTTTGTATGGCAGTATAATGTCAACTCTTTATCACTACCCTCTGGAATTCTACTAAAATAAGTATCATAACATGTTTGTGTTGGTATGTTGAGCACTTACTAATTAAAATAACTACGGTACAGCAGGTCATGAATTGTATTTTTCTCAATTATATGTATTGGTAAAAAAACTAAGAAAAGGCAGGTACTAATCACCTCATCAAGAATGAGGAGGCAGCATCTATGAGGTGACCACTGAACATAATGGTATAATTTTTCAATGTTTGTGAAGAAACAAGTACACTACAATATTTTGTTCATTTTTATGCAAGGTGCAATTTTATTTAAGGTTATTTTTGCTAGAAAAGTGGAAACCAACATGCAGTACAAACTATATTTGTTTGGGAGCCCCTCTTCTAAGAGAATGAATAAGGCAGTCTAATATTGTTTAAAACACACCACACCAACAAACCTCAGTAAAGTATAGCTGCTTTGGGTATTGTGGTGAACATGTTAAAATTGTTTCTTTAAATTGGCTTCAGACCTATCCATACATGTCAATCAAAATGTAGAAATAGAATGTGTCTGAAGTTGTGTTTTTATTGGCTGCAGGAAACAGAGCATAATATCTTAGTAGAAATAGGGATGAAGCGCTTTCAGATGTGTCTTGAGATTAGCAGCGTTTTCCCACCTGAACTGCAAATGCTGTCTTGTCCTGTGGAAACATTTGATTTTATCTTGTTTGAATCAACATAAGTGTCTCCAAGCATTTGTCCTTTTTCTACCATGAGCCTACACCAATAGGGGACTAGCCAATGGCCATCTTCCTGTTTTGTATCAATATGTTTAGGCCATATTAGAGAACAGCCGCCAGGAATAAAAAAGTGATTTCACACATGTAGTTGAGTTTTGGAAATGTGACTGAGACACCCACAGCCACTATTAATGGTGTCCTTGAAATAATTAATGTAAACCTCCTGAGCAACAGATTGTTCACCTGGTCACCTTGGTGATTCAAACTAGCATGGCCAAAAGCGCCAAACACTACGATGACAATGCCTTTAAATTAGCTCATTAAATCTAAAAAGGGTTTATACCTTTAAAAACTATTGTTCTATAATCATCAGAAGTCTGAGATGATTTTGTCTGGTCCAGTTTTAACAAAAATGAAAGATTTTACTTTCTCTGTCTATTTCAATTTACTTTTAATGCATTTTCTCACAATAGGTTTTTGTATAAGAATGTATTTAGCGAGTTAGGACCATTTGCGTCAAATGTTATCTTTCCAATAGCCTACTTAAACTCATGACTGCACATAAATTGCAACTAGCTGATTGTTGACAGGTCAATTTGGTTGCAATGGCAGGCCAATTGAGCAGCAAATGCAACTGCTTCTTCTTGTATTCAGGCTTGTTTAAACCCTACAACTGTTCCAGAGCTCTTTGTTCTGCCACCTCGTCTCTTGGTTGCCCAACCAATGCAAGAACACAGCCCTGCTCAGCCCGGTCAAAGCAGTTCTCCAATCTAATCTCCTAAATGTTAGATCCTAAAGGACAACAGCACATTTTCTTTTTTAAAGAGTTTTAAAATAAAATAGGGTTAGCAAATTGTGTTCCAGAATACTTTCAATACACAAGTAAACAATCAGATACTCAAAAGGTAATTGGTTACCCATGTAGGCTTATTTATGCTAAACAGTGCATATGAATTGTCAAAATTAATACGAACAAGCACCATAGTGGTTTTAGCATCGGACCAGAAACTAACATTTTTATACAATCCAAGAAGGGAAAAAACCTGTAACTGAGAACAGCTGTTAATCCGAATTGCTCTCCAGGTCATTGTTGTAAATGGTAAAGCCAACTCGGTAAACTTACCTGATATAGTATGTGCAATGAATTAAATAAATATCCACAAATGTATTTAAACCCAGGTTTGGGGGGGATAAAAAGCTGAAATGTGTGTAATGTGATATATTATTTCTGAATGATGCTTCCACATACAAATCCAATATTCTGTATGTCAACAATAGTCCCTCCATTGGACCATTATTATGGATTACATTTTGGGCAAATCCCTCCTCATGGTCAATTTTTCCACGGGTTTCATGAGGAATCAAGGCTGTTCTGTTAACACTAGATATGAGTTGTTTTGAATAGCTCTGGAGAAACTCAGCCAATGCTGCCTTTTAAGTATGGAGAAAGCAAAAGACAAACCTTAAGGGCAGATATGACTGTTACAGTGTATAGGGAGATAAGAATCGCTACTGGTGTTAAAACAAATGAACGACTCTGGTGAGAGACTGCAAATGCCCCTGGAGCCGACTCCTCCATGCATTAGGCATCAAACTTGATAAGGTGCAGTGTGTGTTTTATAGAGCCAAAACAAGTTAACTCCCTGATGCAGTGCTGTCTAGAATTCAGGCTTGTGTGTTACCGGGGTGTGTGTGTAATGGGCATCAGCCTTTAACATGTGGTCCATCTTGGATTGGAAGATGTTAATTGGGTTCAAGGGCTGCAGAACTACAGATACCATTTGATGACTGCGTTTGACCCCTGCTGGAACACTAAGAATCATGAAAGCACACTTGGCATAGTACGCATGCATGCATATACAGCAGAGGAAATTCTTTAATCCCCTGCGGATTTTGTATGTTTTCCCACTGACAAATAAAAAAGAAATCAGTCTATAATTTCAATGGTAGGTCTATTTGAACAGTGAGACAAAGTAACAACGAAAAAATCCAAGAAAATGCATTTGAAATAAGTTCTAAATTTATTAGCATTTTACTCAGTGAAATAAAAAATAAAAAACATGATTAAGTGGCTAAACTCTTGTTGGCAATCACAGAGTTCCGACGTTTCTTGTAGTCGTCCACCAGGTTTGCACACATCTCAGGAAGGATTTTATCCCACTCCTCTTTGCAGATCCTCTCCAAAATGTGGCCATGTGTTTTGGGTCATTGTCAGGCTGGAATACCCATCCACAACCCATTTTCAATACCCATCCACAAACCATTTTCATACGCTGGCTGAGGGAAGGATGTTCTTACCCAAGATTTGACAGTGCATGGCCCCATCCATCATCCCTTTGATACAGTGAAGTTGTCCTGTTCCCCTTAGCAGAAAAACACCCCCAAAGCATAATGTTTCCACCTCCATGTTTGACGGGGGTGTGGTGTTCTTGGGGTCATAGGCAGCATTCCTCTTCCTCCAAACACAGCGAGTTGAGGCCAAAGAGCTCGATTTTGGTCTCATCTAACCACAACACTTTCACCCAGTTCTCCTCTGAATCTTTCAGATGTTCATTGGCAAACTTCAGACGGGCCTGTACAAGTGCTTTCTTGAGCAGGGGGACCTTGCAAGCACTGCAGGATTTCAGTGTAAACTTCTCACCAAGCTGCTTGGCGATGGTCTTGTAGCCCATTCCAGCCTTGTATAGGTCTACAATCGTGTCCCTGACATCCTTGGACAGCTCTTTGGTCTTGGCCATGTTAGAGAGTTTTTTTTATCTGATTGATTGGTTCTGTGGACAGGTGTCTTTTATACAGGTAACAAGCTGAGATTAGGAACACTCTCTTAAAGGGTTGTTACCTGTATAAAAGACACCTGGGAGTCAGAAAACCTGCTGATTTATAAGGAGACAAATACTTATTTCACTGAGCAAAATGCAAATCAATGTATAACTTATTTAAAATGCGTTTCTGGATATTTCTTTTTTATTATTCTGCCTGTACTTCGACAGTGGGCATACGTACAAATCAGCAGGGGATCCAAATATTATTTCCTCCAATTTACACACAGGGACATATACACTCATGGAAAATAGAAATAGTGTAATAACCTAATCCCAGTTGAGACAAATCTTTGAAGAGATATGCAACGGAAGGCCATTTTCAACTCTCAACCGCTGTGCTCTCTCTTTGAGACACACCATCTCACCGGCTGTGCTATCTCTTTGAGACAGCATGCAAATCAAAACTAGCAAGCCCGCTATCTCCCATTGGGATCAATATTCTTGTTTAAGCCATGAACACGGAGAATAAACAAGGTCTGGTTAATTATCAGAGAAAACGCCTAGTTGGTCAATGGTGTCGCCATGACATTCATTATACGACTTGATACTATGCCAAAGAGAAGGCACTTACATTAGGCATGAACAAAACCATTGATATAAATGAACGATAAATGGTTTGTCAACTGGTGTCACATAATGCTGGATTGCCATGTTAGTTTTAGAATGTGACCCATTTAACGTATTTCAATTGAAATCCAGTTCATCTATCAATCAAAGGTTTATTTATATGTCACTTTTTTCAACAAGTCAAATTGTAAACCTTTGGGGAAAATGCCCCGGAACAAGGAGTGATGCTTAAAAATCAAATGTCATGCATTATCAGGTGTGGTCATATATAAAGCTTACTAAAAAGTCTATACTCCCTTTCCCTTTTTTGTGTAAATGTACATGAAATAGTTATTTTGATTTTTTTTTATTCACTTACTTACACACCATACTCCACAGGATTAATGGACTGTAAAATACAATGATGTATTAAAATACAAAACAGAAATGTTATTATTAGTCTATATTGTAACAGCAATTCTAATTTAGCTCAGGGGTAACACATTGCTTTTATTATCATGATTGATGATAAATGTTTGGGAGTCACATGACTTATGGATTGCTTCAGACATTTGTCCATTCAGAACCTCAACCTAAATCCAATCAAAATGTTTCAGTTTTGTATTTTTAATATATATATATATATATATATATATATATATATAAACAATTTTCCAATAACAATAAAAAAATATATATAGTGTGTAGATAAGTGTGTTTTCTTTTTTGAAACTCTAAGGCACTGAAAACAAATATTTAAAAAGGGCTTTATACACTTCAATAACCAATAAATATACATTTTGTTCATTTGTTTGATAAGACAACACAGAGAAATTAGTAATTTACATAGGAAATAAGAGTCATATTAGGGTGTAATAAAGTCCAATGGTAAATAAAATAATATAATAATATTGACAAATGTATTTAACAATGTTACCAATGATTGTAAATACCCACCATTATACTGTGTGTAATTGTTCAGCCCTCTCTTCAATCCACATGGAAATACTCATGCAGTCCTGCATCTACACAAACACAGTTGCACACCTTCAATGCATTTGCTCTGACTCAGTCAAAAACATTATTTGATTTAGTTGTGGATTTCAAAAGGAAAGAGACATGAAACAGGTCAGAATGTCTCTCATTAAATATTGAAATTGTAACAGTAAGAAACCCAGCGTATTGACCATTAGGGTCAGGGTACTTTGCTTCTCAGATGGGACTAACATCACTGCTCAGTATTACAACATGGCCTTGCTCTCAGACTTGTTATTGAGTAATTGTAAAATCTCTGTGTAGAGGGATTTTATAATAACAAGAGCAGTACCACACTATCCCTCTGTAGCCACTGCACCCCATGCCTGTCCTAATGTGGCCTTTCCTCCATCACTGGTTCTCATTCCTCCCCCCTGGCCTTTCTCCCCCCCTAGGCCAGACCTTAACTCATTTCACTCCCTAAGCTTCTCTAATACGTGTTCCTTTAATCTGTCCGTAATGTCACTGCTATAGAGAAAATATGATTTGAAAGGAAGAATGCAAATACATATGAAAAGTGGTGCAAATCCATCAAAGCATGTTCAGTTCTCATTTCTTTCTATTTAATTGACCTATTTAATTGATTTTTGTAGAGACTGGTGACGATCATGAAAGGCTGATTGCGATCATCGGTGGTGACGATCATGAAAGGCTGATTGCAATCATCGGTGGTGACGATCATGAAAGGCTGATTGCAATCATCGGTGGTGACGATCATGAAAGGCTGATTGCAATCATCGATGGTGACTATCATGAAAGGCTGATTGCGATCATCGGTGGTGACTATCATGAAAGGCTGATTGGAATCATCGGTGGTGACTATCATGAAAGGCTGATTGGAAACATCGGTGGTGACTATTATGAAAGGCTGATTGCGATCATGGGTGGCGACTATCATGAAAGGGTGATTGCGATCATTGGTGTTGACTGTCAAATTGATAAATATTACAGTTAAAGGTTGAGGAAGGTATCGTGTGCAGATTAGCAGTAAACAGAAGAATGTTTCAATACAAAGTGTTTCTCTGTATTAAAATAAAGCCACTCATTGTCATATCTATGCAAGTCTTATAAGTACCAAAATGCAATCTTACAGTAATCCAGATTCACAAATAGTTTACAGAATCCATTTCACCTCCTCTTTTTGGGTTTGGGTCTGCTTGTTGCTGGGATAAACTGCAAAACAATTGGATGCCACCAGACCTCCATGGACAACCTGTTGGAACCTTACAGGCAAGCTCATTGCTTACCACTAGCACCCAAGACACCCACTATTCTAAATAATGGTCCTTTGTAAGACAGAGGGCAAGGTGGGGGGTTGTAAAATGAATCACAGACAAAACATCCTGTCACTTAACAGTTTCTTTCAACGTGCTCTCAGTGAAAGGCCATCTGTCCCATGGAGATGACCAAGACTATGCTCATCACGTCATTTCACCTCCAAAAACATTGTCTACTAAATAACCGCACACAAAACATTGCTCGTCTTCACGGATCTAAGCAACATTGCACATATTGGTAGGGTAAATCTATGAATTTGTACATAAACTGTTAACTATATCAACACTCATATTCTATTATATTATATGCTCATCACACTTTATATTAAATGAGATGTCCACAGCCAATTATTATTGGTCTTTACTAAACTACCTCCATTTCTCAAAGGAGACTGGATCTGAAATTAAATGGTTCAGGTCTATAAGCATTCATCTCACTCATGGTGAATTTGCATAGACCTATTGCAGCGTTGTTTCAACTGGATGTTTTTCGCAGCACTGAGCTTCTGACAGATCGATACATTTCAAACCATTTCATCGGTTTTTAAGAGACGGCTGACTGGGGGCACAGCAGCCCACAAAACAAACTTGGAAATACTTCAATATGTGCTTTGATCCAGAGCATTCAAAATGAGATAATGCCTTCATGTAGCGAGACAGTATGATGGTCTTTACTAAGGTTGAGCACACAAAAGAACAGCTGTCAGTGTAATGACAGCGTAAACATACTTCTTCCTTTCACTTGGATGTCCCCACAATGTTCAGCCTTGCCCTCCTTTGATCTTTGGTCACATTTTAAGATATTTACATACAACTTGCAGAAATTCCAGACCTTTTTTGTCACAACAAAAAGGGCTTTACATCTTCACATAATTTCCATGTGTATAATATTGGTAGCAAGTTAGCCAAATTAAATCGCAGTACACAGGACAAATACTGAAGAGACAAATGTCCTAGTATTTGAGAGGGGGAGGGAAGAGTCAAAGCGTAGTTTACGTTCCAACCGAGAGGTCGGGTCTTAACAGCACAGCATCTGGTCTATGTAAGGGTAGCTAGCCAGGTAGTCCTTAAAAAACACCGACCACTCAGCATCCACGTTGGGGCTGCCCCGGCAGGTGATTGGGCACCAGAAGTATTCAGGGGTGGTCCAAAGCAGCATTCCTAAGCATTTGTATGCACATTGTCATCTGTGGTCCTGCACACCCCTGCTGTCCGTATGCGTTGGGCTTGACAGCCGTCATGCTAAAGAACAAAGCCATTCCACTGCAGTTTGTCCTGTGTTCATACTGAGCCTCCTCATTTTCTTTTTGCCACCTCTTTCCAAAGCACTCACTTTCCTTCTCTTCTGCTCATTCTAATTCTGATCCTTGTTTTCTACACCTTTCCGCCAAGCCCCACCTGTCTCCTTCGCTCTCTCTCAGTACACCGCTAGGGGCCCTGCAAGGCAGTCGCAGTGGGGCGAATGTGAACAAAACAGCAAAGCAAAGGTCAAGTCAGACTTTAGACGGCTTATCGATCCAAGGGCCTCATTGGCTGGAAAGACCCTTGAGTTCCAAAACTCTCCTAATCAACTATTCAGAAGGAACAAATAGACATGCTAGTGTGAAAAAGAGGGTCTTTTTGGGGTATTAAAATATCCAAAGAGAAACATTAAAGTAACATGTTCTCTTTGCAAGGATCACTATCATTTAGCCTTGATACACATTACTTGATGTTGTATATTAATTTCTTCTGCACTGATTCATTTGGTTTGAAGTCAGAAGAGAACATGTGTTGCAATCTATTACACTTCGTTTTAAAGATTTTAGCTGTAAAAGCTAAATCTAAACAGAAAATTGTTTGTTTCTAGATGTTTACAAGACAAGTTGATGACACTGATTAAAAGAGATTTAAAAAAAAAAAAACAATAGGATTCATTCCACCTTTACTGGGCATTTTGACTACAGGTTTATTTTGAGATAATCCTACTTAACCCAGTGAAGTAAAATCCAATCATAAATACTGATGTTGCTTCATACTGTCAAGGCATACATATGATCTCTGACCAAGTCATTATATATTAAGGGTTTTCCAATGCAAGACCTTTTTTGTCTGAGCTATACCTTTCTCTGAAACTCCTAAGAGGCCTTTTAGTTTCTGGTTTTCAACATAGAAAATGTTGATTGTACTGATGTTTACGGGTACCTAGCATTTAATATAATCACCTTACATAAAAGATTTTGAGCATTATTTTGTGCTTTACATTTTCCAATGTTGTAGCATGCACCCTTTATTTTAGAGCTGTATAGCTTTTCAAACTCAGCCAACCAGCTTGAGTACAAACCTCTTGGAAAAAGCTTACAAAACACTCAATACAATATTTATATACTCAATATATATATTGAGTATAATAAGTTATCCAGCAATCCTTGTTAGCCTAACAAACATCACAGTTAATGGCAGGAGACTAAAATTACTCAGCTGAAGCAAGGTAGTGCTGCTTTGCTCAGTGAGGCCTCTTCAAAAGGTTGCATAGTGCATTCAGAATCCTTCAGAAGATATACAATAATAAATTAGTACTTTTCAATACCCCAAAAATCAAGTATTTTCAGAGATTGGTAACCAGATCATGACTACAACAACGTTATTACAGTTTTTAATACGGCACAGTTATTTTGGTGAGTAAAAACACCCCTCTAGACTCCTTTTCATTTATTTAACACCTAATATACTTAACAGTGGACATGGCTCAGATTTTCATCCTTAAGCAAGAGGCAGAAGATATCACAACATCCCAACAGACCAAATCCTTGAATGCTCTTCTCCATAAAGTTTGCTGTGGTAATGTAAATGTTTTTTTTGTTATTCCATAGCATCACCATGGCCTTGGAACATCTAATACTATACAGCTGGTTCCTCAACAACTGCCATTTAGCTTGGCTAAACATTCCGTCCAACCGAATAGAAACAACAATCCTATACAACAGAGCTAACAACAAAATCAAGTTAATTCTTCTTAAAGTTTTCCTCATGTTAAGTACAGCCCTCATTACATCCATTCTTGTACAACTTTGTACAGCACATGGTAAAGGTTAACCCTTGTTTGTATTCTCATTAGTTAGAGGATGTATTAAGCAGTCAAATGTTAGATTTCACACACTCTCAATAAACAGCACTGGGTGCTTATATTCTTAAGTAATTAGCTACAGTATATATTGTATTACACCAAACTATCCAAGCCATTGGAAAGATGGATAAATCAAGTGAAAATCAGCAAACTTGTGGTAATATGCCCGCAGATGGCACAACTACAAAGCAGAAAAGATGTCCCATAACCTCTGCTCCAACGCAATGCAAAAAGAGTGCAGCCAGAAATAACTTACCTTCCTGCACCGCTTGAAATGGGTTGTTAGCCTCGATACGTTTTACTGAGTGGGTGATTTTTTCACTTTGTAGAATGTCATCGTTGAGACTTAGGTCAGAAATGGCGAGTTGAAAAATGTCATCGTCCCTTACAGCATTTTCCTCAAATATAGCACCTGTTGGAGAAAAATAAATGAATCATCAACTTGGTGAAAACCAGAGGCAGGAAAACATGATCCTCCAACCAGGATTTTTAGAAAACCAGGGAATTTCTTGAAAATTCCCAAATATATAACACTACATGGGACTCAAGACCAAACATGGTATAGTCTAGTGTACACAGACATTAAAGACAGGCATGCTATAAACCACACAATAACCACATAGGTAGGCTAGGGTAAACCATTTTGTATGGGAAGTTCTAGGTTGGTTAATTTTTGTAGTCCCCTACTCAATTTTGCACCTCACAATGCATTGCAGGACTTGAGAGTGGCAGTACATGGTCACAAGTGCTGGCTGTATAGTGTTGCAATGGAAACTGTCAATAGGATTTATTTCACATTCTATGAAGCTGAGTGCTAAAGCACTTCGCTACCTTTCAATTTTGTTCCTCACAATATATTCCAGGACCGTGGAGAGCGCCCGCGAAGGAATTACATTTACATTTTTTGAAGCTGAAAGCGGAAGAATGTTTTGAAGAAAAACATACAGATACATCATCCCTATACAAAGTAAAATCTGAAAATAGTTGTCAATGTGGCTGACAGCTATTGCTATGTGTCGTCTCAACTCTTTGGCTGTTGTCTAACAAGGACAATGTAAAGAGGCCATTCACACTGTATTACAGTGGATTCCATTTGCATTATTGTAATTGAGTGAAGTGATATAGCAAACCTACAAAAACACTAAAGATATATTAGGGAAACCCTGTCCGATTTGAGGCATTAACTGCATGACAGCAGTTTTCTTTCTATTATGCTCCACAGAACTGTATTTGAGAGGGAGCGAGACCATTGCAAGGACGCAAGCACACAAATACCAGCAAGATAACCCAGTAGACAAATCCAGATATTCATATAAGCGATACAGAAACAAATAAGTAGAAAGGTGTCATGTGGCATATGTTTTTTAAGGATCTATTAGAATCAGGAATAATGCATGCATACGGTCGTACGATACATGAAGACAGCGACAGATCTGTCTTTTTACATCGGTGGTCTGCATCAAAAAACAATGTGGCCTGATAAACTCGTGTTGTTACTGTGTATGACTCGAATTTATTTAGTCTCGTGAGAGAAGAAAAACTAATTCGCATGTGTGTGTGATGACTGTTTGCTTGAGCCCGCCAGTGCGCGTATGTCAGCGACAGAGAGAAGTGCAAGGCTTGAAGATGTCGCCTAGGTTGCGCTCATTTCAAATCAGTTTATTGTTAGGTTATTTTCGATGATTATTATTAAGAGCCATAGCACCCCGTAGGTTACAGTTCATGTCAGCATTTCAATCTTTACAATCGGGCATTCATTTAGATCTCTCATATGTATCATAAAGTATTATTTTTTGGTCTACACATTACAATCCCGAAAATAACGTGTTGTAAAAGGCCTTCTGATGCAGGTCAAACTTAAAGCATCTGTTGAGATAAAAGATGTCTCGAAGGCTTTATGAAGAAATGCTTCACCAGTGTTGCATCTCTCACTTTAAAAACCTATTGACAACCTTTATTATTGATATTGCGATCACGTTCCATGGAAAGTTGAGGCTTATAGAAGGGTTAAGGAGGGAGAGAGCTTAACAAATCGCAAACCATACATGGGACATTGATTCCTCAAAGCTGGTTGGGAAAAGACACCGCATGCGGAAAGAATCTTGTATTTGCAGAATGTTTGTCATTCAAGAAATCGATCCATTGCCTTCACTTGTTATCTGCACTTTTTGATAACCGAATGTTTCTATTTCCCACACCAACATAAAAGCCACAATATGAATACTACATCAGGTTTGAATGGATCCAAACTTACCGTTTACAGCAGGAAAAAAAAAAATAAATCACGTAAAATAAGCACGAGGCTGCCCTTTAAACCCACTCTGACGTTCCCTGATTAGGGAATACACAAGTCTTTACATTTGTCTCCGTTACAAAGTCTTGATTCTAGATTTTTCTTCAGCACGTCTCATTAAACCCGCATATGCTGTCCAAGGTTCGCTTACTTACCAATATGAATGATAGAATCTGGTCGGACAGAATAGTATTGCAATATCCATAGGGAAAGGTAGATCAGCGGCAACCCCATCTCCGACTTTTAACAAAGCAGCTCATCCAAGCTTCCTCCGCTGGCTGTCGGACAATCCAATCAGGCACCACAAACAATGTCCAAAAATCGTGCACTTCACTACAGCGTAAAAAAAGCCTATACACGGCGCACTTCGCAACTGCGTTAGGAAACCTCAAAGGGAAGAAAACACTAACGAAAAAGTAAGACAAGGGAAGTAACTATTTAAAACGTTTACTGACATGGGAAATGTTCAAAGAGAAGTACTATGCACCGCCTTCAGTTTCTCGTTCTCACCTTCACCGGCGCTCACAATGTCTAAACGCATCTCAAGCAGCAAAATGCGGAGGGGAGGGACACCCCTTCCTAATCGCGCGCGCGGGCACACGCACGCATAAACACACACACTTCCGCCCGCGCGCATACACGCGCACACGCATATCATCAAACATACGTACTCTTTGCATAACACATTACCCTTTTTTTGGCTGTCACCCGTGGCTTCGGAGATGTCTTAATGATGGTACTGTTCAGAGAAAACAAATGTGTTTCTCTATGACTACACCATTTAAATGTATTCTAATTTATTTATTTTTTTATTGGGTCAACTAAGAAAATAAGTGTGACTCATTAACTTAAGTTTTAGGTTTGATCAATGTTATATGTTTTCTGTGGACTTGCATAAACAAGGCAAAATGACCAGCAGACTTACAGATATTGTCAATGTTTGAAAATGTATTGTCAATGTTACAAAATTGTTCGAAGTGCCCGAGATGCCTCTCTTGCACTTCGCGTTGACATGTAATCGCATACTTCCCTTAGACACTGTTAGTACCATCCTTCCCACCCTAAACCACCACGTAGCTTAACAACTGAGGTCTGTTCTATAAGGGAAGATAAAAAGGGATGTGATTGTTTAAATTCAGTCTTGAAAACATTAGAGACAGGGTTTTGCACAGTGCCCCTATAACAGAACATACAAATTATATATTTTAAAAGAAAAAAAGTATGATAAGTCAGAAAGATTTTCTTTAATCTTTAAGCAAACTTACGTTAAAAAAATGTGAAAATAAATTGTATATCTAACAGCCTGAGAGTATTTTGATACAAAGCTGATTTCACACTGCAGTGAACCCAACCTGCGATGGGCCATAACGCAGTGTGAAGGTAAAAGGGGCACAAGCAACATAAGAGCATGGAAGTAATGACGTTAGAATCCCCAATTAGGTACTTTATGAGAATCTTCAGGATTCATTGTGATGTAGAACATTTCCACCATCTATGGCACAACCTGTTTTACGAAAAGATCACAGCACCCACACACACACACACACATTTCACCCCCACCAAACACATTCCACTACATTAAAGTAATGTAGCACATGGCAGTTTAGTATTGTTGTGTAACATATTCAAAGGGTGTCAGCCATAGTGTCACTAATGTATATGATCAGAGTACCTTAAATGTGAAAACATTGCCATAAGTCTTTCTCCATTGCAGCCATTAGTTGAGATTGTTTCATTTAATCTTTAAATGAAAAGGTCAGCCTTCCCCTTACAGTTAATTAAATCCTAAATCAAATTGAAATGTAATATGACAATATTGTATATTTACCTTGAATTCATTGTACATTATCATGTATTTATCTGATAGACCAATCTATATTAAACTGTAGCAGATTATTTTAGTGTGTGAAGTTTAAATAATTAAAATTTAATCAGGCACTGAGCTAATGTTGACAACCTTTATTTACATTTCAGATGTTTTTTATTACAATAATGAATTAATTCCGAAGACCAGTCAAGGTGTTTTGGCCTTAAATACATGATAATACAATACATAGAAAAAACATTCTAGCATAAATAAAGAAAAATATTAATCCTGTCACTCAGTGCTTATCATAATTGTTTCTGCTATTATTTCCTTCTTTTGGCTTTTTTCTTCAAAAGGTTGTCAATGAAAGAAAGTATATGGCTTAACATACATAGTGTAAGCTTTAAGGGAATGGTGTATAGGTTGGTTTCATCATTTAGAAGCCATTAAATTATATTAGAAATATTATTAATGTCAAAATAAAAAGTCAAAATTAATCCATTGATAAATAGAGTTGCATTGGTAGAGTGACTGTGCCATCTACTAGATCAGTGGTATTCAAATCTGGAACCCAAAGCGAGTTACACTAAATGTTTTCATTGCAACCCCCTAATTAAAGACTTATTAAGACCCGGCATTCCAAGTGGGTGCAATTTATGATGAGGTAGAACCGAAAACCATCAGGCTCTGGAACAGGTAGGGTAAGATCTGAATACCCCTGTACTAGATGGCCAGAGTAAAAAGCAGTGATGATAGACAAGGACACTAGCAAAACGCATATCTATATAAGAATCAGCCAGGAAGGATAAGGAGAGAGAAATTGTCTGTGAACACCACCTGCAAAACCATTCCCTTTTAGCGGGTTGTCTTGCTGTTGCCTCTTCAGTGCACCTGTTGTCACTTTAATTGGAACTAAAAACAAGTGACATTGAGTCACACAATTGCTTATGCTTTCTAACTGGGAAGATTGATTTCCCTAAAGTTTAATTGACTTGGTGTTATACTTTGATGATTACGTGTTCCCTTATTTAATTTGAGCAGTGTATACCCCAAAACCCTAACATGTCTTATTGGGCAGGTTTCTCAGAAACAGTTTATGCCTGGTCTAGGACAAAAAAACAAGCTCAATTGAGTTTTCTATTGATCTAGACGTTTTAGTCATAAGAGAGGGGTAGTATACGGCGCAATCAAGTTTTTCTGACAGGTTAATTACCCATACTTCCGGTGCGGAGAGGCGGGACATAAGGGGGCGGGGTTTTTGTCCCCCGGGGCGTGTGTGCATGTGCGTGCGTGTATGTGTGCATGTGCGTGCGTGTATGTGTGTGTGTGTGTTTTTAATATTATAAACACGTGTGTGTTCGCCCCCCTTTGCCATGGGTGCGACAGGTTGTCGCCTGGCAAACGCTCGAGGGGTTCCCCTCCCCAACCCCCAACAGGCGTCGTGGTGACCCGGCGTCATAGGTGATAAGGCTGTCTTGTCGTCCCCACCTGGGCGTAGTGTTTAAATAAAAAGATCGCGCAAAGTTTGTACTCATTGTCAGAACACAAGCTTTTATGGTGCTCACGACAAGCATACTATTGTCGACATCGAAACCAACTGCATCCTCCTTTGTTTGCGGTAAAGAATTTTGATCGAAAAGAGACATTGACGGTGGTGGTGTGCTTGGCTGTGGCATAGGTGAATAATACGCCGGTCCATTCGTAGACCAAGCGTTGCTTAACAGGTCATCGAAATCAAAGTCAGACTCCTGTGTCTGCGGTAAAGTCGTACACCAAGATTGT